>VZZY01014643.1:0-48219 GCA_013400335.1 Eurystomus gularis
TTTCTGTTTTGAGGTACCAAATGTGGGCCATTGGGTGATAACAATCAAAACATACAGGGAGTTCACAAAAATCAAGTTGAAGTATGTGTCACAGCCTGATGGCAAGTAAATTAAATATTTGCTTTTAAGGCATGCCTTTTCATTGCTACTAGAAAGGCTCTGTTGACCCCATCCCCCAGTCCTGTACTGGCATCCCACTGCAGAATAGTGCCCAACTCCACAAAAATATTGACAACATACCAAAGTATCATAGACAAACACATAATTGTCATTAGGTATTCTTTTTAATGTTATTAAATTTCACTTAGATCTTGTTTAAATGTTTAGTTACATTGTTAGACATTTGAAATGTTATGTGAAACTGTACTTTTGAACTGGAATACTTGTAGAGGTATTTAGTTTAGTTTTAGGTCAGCAATTGCCTGCAGTAACAGTTATACATCTCACGTTACACAGGTATTCAATTGTTCTTTACTAATTTACTTTCAAACTCATTTTCTTAGCTTATTATAGAGAAGTGAGATATGAGACAGTTCCCAGTCACTGAGGACAAGTACTTAGAAGAACATCTAAGAGTAAAAAAGGATATTTTTTGTCTTCTATTCCTCATCTAGTAAGCTAGCATAATTATAAAATTTTTTCTCCAAGAGTCTGGCATTTTAGTTTTGGTTACTTTAAAAGTTCAATTTTTGTTACATTTTTGTGTCTTCTCTGACAATACTAACATGCTTGACACGCCTAGTATTCAATTATTAGTTGCCAGTTTGTACCCAATACCAACAGCTTGAACTGAGGTAGTAGCAGTACCTATTGTGCCTGCTCTGGGAGTATAAAATTTGCCAATTGTTGTCAAAAACTTCAAGGCAGTCACTGTTACATTCATGAAGTTTTTAAGTCCATCATGTTCTTGTGCTGTATGAGTAGGAATGACACATGTATGCAGCACTTTTATGAGAACAACTTGACTTATTTTTAATAGGTAAAGTTTTGTAACATGATTACTTTCTTAGCAATGCCATAGTTCAGCTAGAAATCTTGTGGCTGAAATTTTCATTGAAGTATATTTATAGCTCGGTGCATCACAAGGCAAATCTTAGGAAAGGACCTTTTCCTTTCCAAAAGCAAATCTCCCTTCTCCTGTGTTGCTAGCAACACAAGCTCTTCTCCAAAATTCTCCGTAGACAAACAACATAAGTGATATTCTGCTTTAAGGAATAGTTTCCTTGGCTGCTTTATGTATTATATTTCACCAACACTAGTGGCAGATTCACTGGCATAAGAAGTGGAACTGAACTGCATGAAAATGGTGCTTACTGTGCTGAGACATGCAGAGACTTCTGCCTGTCAGAGGAATTTGCATCCTCACTCACACTAGTGCTGTTATCTTTTCCTTACTATTAGGTCACCCACTATAACAGATATTAAAATCAACTGTGCTGTCCAGGGACATGCTCTGACCCTCTTCCAAGGGACCAAGAAAAGATACACTCCCATAGTACACTTCGATTCTCAGAAATATTCGTCTGGTTGATAAAATTCCTGAACTAAAGCACACTACAACAGAGCTTACTAGGCTATCATGTGACCTACATACACAAGCAGTATGTGAGCTGGGTCTGTGCAGTCCACTAAATTTAATTGTACAGGAGATCTAGATGTCCAGTAGAAAATGTTTAGGCCGCAGACTGAGAAAAATGCTCTTCCTTGTGTTTGTTTCAAAACAAGGAACCAACTATTTAGGTGGATACTGCAATATCATGCAGAATTTAGGAAGGTGAGAGGTTTGATTAGATTGCAAAGCAAAGAAAGATAAGGGTTCTGGAGTCAACCTAATTGGTATTGCATTCTGATTGTGTTTAAAGGTAAACTACTTGGATGTTTTCATCAGTGTTGTCGTCAACATATTATCCACCATTAACTCCAGGTTTTTCTCTCTAAAGCTCCTGGCTGCCTTCTCTTACAATTTCTGACCACTTCCTAGTCTTATACAGTAGGTTGCACTAGTAGCTCTCTGGGTGCATATATCGAAGTGCAATAAACACACACATATATATATTTATCTCTTTCTCTAGTAAAAGGCAGGAAAAAAAAAGTTAAAAATAAAAAGCCAGCAATACAGTATTCATCACAGAACTAGAAAGAGTTTATAGAATATGAAAAAAAAAAAGAGTCAAGGTGGAAGCTGTCTATTACAAGCAGCACAACAGGAAATTTTTAAAGAATCAGTAAATGATGATTATTTTTTTTCCTGAACTGCTGAATCAAATGACGCCAGATGAATTTACATCAGTTGACTGGCATGAAAAAAATCCAAATTCCTTTTGATAGGTAAGACTTTCTTAATAAATACAACTTTGTTATAAATATGAGTCAAGTATATTAGTTTGCCTCAAAGTAGCCATCATTTGTATATCTGATGTTCACAAGCAAGATATTAAGGGAAAGCCTTAGAAATATCCCAACAATTAACTTTCAGATATGCAATAGAACGAGGCCTTCGGCTGTTGCTTTATGAGTATCTGCCTTATAGATTGTCAGAAACCTGTACTTTCACAAGATGCTCTAGTTGTCACTTAGCACAAGCCCTAAATGCATACAAAGAACATGATAGAAAACAAACAGTATCACAGTATAATGTGTTTTAAGTCATGAGAACAAAAAAATGTCATTTACAGGCAGATAAAAAAAACCAAACAAAACAAAGAAAAAAAAAACCAACCAAAATGCTCATTTTTCCAAGTCAAGAAAAGGAACAAATCAAGATCAAAAGTACACTCTGTTCTAAATTAAGACAGAGATGAGTGAAAAATGTGTTTTTCTTGTGTGCTAAATGTGTTGAAGGAAAAGTTTGAGAAAGAACTGAGGCCAGATGTTAGATTAGATTGAGTCTAATATCTAAAGCATCGACATATTAAAAAAGACCAACCAAACTACTAAGAAATCGAATACAAACTTATTTGCTACTCATAACACAGCATAAGGTGAACGGATAAGCCTATTCTGCTGGAACACCAGAAAACATGTTAGTAAATGCCACCCAGTCGAGTGTATCTGTCTGTTTTCACAGCCTCACTCCCATAGTGCCTTGTTTCTGTCCTTTCCCCAAGCCCATGATGTGACCAGCCAAACCTCTGATTATTCACCAGGAGAAAAGCATGCCTTTATGATGCCTCTAATCCCACAAAGAGACCCCTCAGACACAACACACATTCACACATTTCAGTAGTGAACAGAGTACTGGTTTTATTGTACTCCCTATAGAAATGTTCCTATTTATGCTCCTGACCTGACAGAAGCACATAGCAAAACCCAAGTTCATTGTTTCCACAGATCCTTTTCCTATGCTTCCCAGATTCTCACTGACTAATTACAAACACAAGGGAGGACAAGTCCACTGTCTCTTTATAACAGGGAGTTTATAACTGCTTTTATTACTTTATTCAGGGAAATAATGCTCCTCTTCCTCAGCAGCATTTGATTTGTGACTTCAGTTACAAAAAGCTGGGAAAGGACCAAATGAAGTAAAGGAATGACTTTGGCTTCACTTCTTCTCACTGCCTCAAATAGCAGGCCAAGTAAATCAGAGAGAAACCTGTTCACACGAAGAGGCGACACAGTGTTTTCCTTGCTCATTGGATGAGGGAGTAGGAAGAAAAATGATGAACTGCAGTTTGCTGTCTAATTTGCTATGAGCTAAGATGGTCCTTATGCTGGTCAAATTGTAATTCATACCTAGAAAAAAGATTATAAAAAACTAAAAAGAAAAAAAGAAAAAAACTTGCACTGAAGAGAATAAAATCACACAGCTCTTCAATCTATTCTATGCGAGAATTCCATCAGTTCCCTCTGAGCACTGCTCCTCTTAAAGATTTACCTCCTGTTTGTGGAGCATGTAGTGTACAAAATAGCAAGACAGCAGCTGGACTGCTTAGCTCTCTTTCAATGACCGAACAAAACTGCTAAAATTCAGAGCAGAAACAATACTGAGTCATATAATAAACAAGCTAATCAATACAGTTCTTAAAAATTTGCTTGAGAAAAAGAATAATCTGCAGCTGATTCTGAAACACAAGGGATGAAATATGTAACAAATAATCGTAAGGATGAAAGTTTCTATTCAGTAGTGCTAAGGCTCAGTTTAAAAAAAGTAGAGAACGTACACCCTTCCCCCCAAGAGTTTCCATAATTGTAATATTTTTATTTGAAAAGGAATGTTAAATTTGAAAAGATACAGACATTGGGTTAAAGACTACCCAAAAATCTCTAGGAATATTTTTTTCTTATTAGAAAGCAGTTATTTATTCACATTGCAATTTTTCTAGATTTATATTCTCAAATAATTTCAACTTCCTTGAAACTTTAAGACTTCATATGGTAAATACTATTCTAATGAACACAAAGGATAACTGAGTTTACTGGGTCCATACGCAATTCATACAGTTTCGTATGAAGAAGCAAGACATCTTCAAAGAAAAAAATCAGAATAGTTAAACGCTACTACCATTCAATTCATAGGTGAGAGATAAAATGAACATTTTTAGAGATGAACAAATACAATATATTGTAACAAAATTGCTGAGGTGCACTTATTCCAGAAACCTATTCTTAGCCTAAGCCATGAAGATTACAACACCTGGAACTCATTTGCAGTGATTAAATATCTGTGTTGTTACACAGAAGTGAAATCCAGTTCCATGAACTCTCACAAAAATTTTCAAAAAGGCTTAGATTTATTCTTGGAAAGACAAGGAAGTAGAGCACTCAAAGACTTACAGACTGAAAATGATGAAAACATGAAAGGTAATCTCTAAGTTTCATTGCCAGATGTTTGTGAATTAAAGGGTTCCAGATAGTATGGCAAGCAAGCAGTTATAGAAAGGAGAACGAGAATAATGGAATAGTTTGTTCCTATCCTTACAAAGCCTGAGTCTTAGTTTTCTCGCTGATCTTTGCCTTACTGTGTTTGGTAGGTTGCTTATTTTTTTAATGATATGATATATGATATGATATGGTCTTCCAAACAACTCAAATTCTCCCTGAGGTCTCTTGTTCACCTTCTCAGGTGCTTCTCTTCCAGTTTTCTCACTATTCAGTTTCAGGAAACAAATAAAAAAACCTTCGGTATGTACTCCAAAATTTGCTGGATGTTGCCTGCATTTCTGATTGAACTAACATGCATTCCAGTTCAAATTCAGAAATGGGCTGAAATAAGTCCTTGCTGCCATCAAAGAGCTTCTGCTTTTTACTAAGCAGAAGACCTAGGTCAAAGACATAGCATTGAGTTAAGAATATAAAATTAGTCTAATGATTAACTCCTTTTTTTCCCCCCTAGCAGCTGTTTATCAACATATAAACATCCAGGGTCCCAGTTTCATTTGATTGATGCTAGATGAATTTAACCTGTCTTCCCTATCTGTGTCTAATAACCCCATTTGATCTGCCTTAATGGAAACTAGCTTCTTTGCTCAGCCAGATAGCTTGATTTCTATTTATGCTGTGTACCTAACTCATGGAGATGAAGGCTAGAAGCATTTAAAAGGGAAGTTTTGTCTTGGCTGAAATGCAAGGAAATTTCTTTCCAAACAAAGCTCTCAGGTAGCCCTTTAAATCTGCAAAACTGGAGACAAACTTAACCTATCCATAAGTTTCTAGACATCAAAATAATCTTGAAATATTGACAAAGTGCTATTATTTGATGACGATGAAGTTCACTAGACTATCTTGGATGGCTCTAACTTCCGCATGGATGGTAACTACCCTCTCATGCATAGAAGTAAGCAAATAAAAATAGCTAATTGAGCTATTTCCTCTACAGAAGGGGAAGAAAGAAATATTGCTATTTTTATCTGTAGTAGCTGAGTACCTTCTGATTACTTACAAAAATTTGGGTCATGAAATTTATCTAAAAAGAAGAAGACCATTACAGCAAAATGCCTAAAAAATTGAACTTTAAGAATGGTGTCTGCAGTGAAAGCATTCACATAAATGCTCTTTTCAAATAATCTAACAAGATACCATCTCCATAGCTAGCCACCAGCTTTCACTAATTTTAGCAAGCTGAGGAAATATTTAACATATTATTTGAAGTATTTAAGAGAAAATACAATCCCAACAAAGGGGACTTTGCTCAAAAAAAAAAAAAAGCAGAATTTTCCACTCAGTGCAGACAGTGACAAGGATACTGTCATGTCAAGACTGTTTCTAGAGCTCAGGAATTCACTGGCAATATCATCTATGAGGTCTGTATATTTAGAGACTTACAAGTGAATCTTAACACTCATTAAAATTTGCAGAGTCAACACTTGCATTTAGACTACTGCCAGTTTTTGCAATGTAATTGAATAACTCTATCTTTTTGCTACTCCAAGAAATCACTCCGATTTTTCTAGATGTTCAGCAACACCTAGGTGAAAGCTTTGAGCAGTAGAATAGGTAAGAGAAACACAGGACTACAAAACTGCCGTTTGTTAGTTTCTTCAAAACTCAGTTACTCTGCTGGGAACTCATATGTGAAAGTATTTTGGATCCTTCAAGACAGAACCAATATTTTGGTCTCATTTTGTTGTGTGAAACGTAACATGCAGTAATTTTTTATTGTTGTTTCACCATGAAGAAGATGATCAAATTCTGGTAAATCCAAGGAATATCTTTACAACTTAGGTTTTCATGAAATAAGACAGGATATTATTTTTCAAGACATAATATAGCCATACCTTATAAAAAACACCAAAGCTTTACCTGCATAGTATCATTTCTTGACTGGAACCTGAGATAACACAGGCTAGCCTGGTGCAAGAGCCCAACTGCAATGCCTTATCCTCATTTCTATATTGTCCTTGTGCTCACTCATGAACCTGGTGTATCTCTGAGATAAGACATTGGTATATTCTTTCCCAGTCTTGCATCAGTTATGTATAGATCCTTTTGGAGATAACTAGAGTGTCACCGGAGAATTCTCCGCATTCAGAAAATTTAGACCAGACTACTATAAACTCACAGCATTCAGACCATAGAGAGAGAGAGAAAAAAATATGTTTTAACCTGGATCCCAGACAGCAAAGTTTTAAACACTGAAATTCATAGGTTTTAATGTTTAAAGCAAGTCCCAATCTGAATAAGCTGGTTTTCAGAGAGGGTAAGGAAGGTAAATGTACAAAAAACCACATAAATAAATAACTTGTGCTCTACATTTTAGTGACAGCAAAGTTACGGAGTCAAAGGTTAGACATTGACATGACAGCAAATGACACTGGGACTGGAGGACTGCCATGGATGACAGACCATTTTATAAAGTAGAAGTGGACAGAGCCTTCTTGAAAAACCTGGAAGAAGCCTTGTACCTACAGGTCCTGTTTGTCAAGGAAGACTTGAACCACACTGATACCTGCTGGAATGGGCACATCTCAGGACTCAAAGAATCCACAAGATTTATGGAGTATGTCAGGGCCAAACTTTTGCACAGGCGGTGAAGATGCTGGGAGGGTATGCCTTCTTTGCATAGTTGGTTGGGAATGTAGCTGTCAAGAGTAGCCTTGGCAGAATTGAGCAGGAAACAGTAGAGTTTAAGATCCTGAGAGACATGAGGAAGTAAAAAAGTCAGGTCAAACTTGTAGGCAGAATCACTTGGGTGACCACCTTCAAGACACTGGAACAGGTTGCCCAGAGAGGTGGTGGAAGCCCCATCCCTGGAAGTTTAAGGCCAGGCTAGATGGGGCTCTGAACAACCTGATCTAGTGGGAGGTGTCCCTGTCCATGGCAGGGGCATTGGAACTAGATGATCTTTGATGTCCCTTCAAACCCTGACAATTCTATGATTCTATGATTCAAGGACAGAAGGGTGCAGGCGAGCTGGTTGATCTTCAATGACTGTCTCCTAAAAGTACAAGAATTGTCTGTTCCAATGTGCAGAAAGTCAAGCACAGAAAGGTGTGGTGGAATGGGCAACTCCTGACAGAGCTCAAATGCCAAAAAGAATTGTACAGAAAGTGGAAGTTTTATTGGGCTACCCAAAAATGTTATTAAAACATTCCCTGGGCATTCAGTAGTAAAATTAGGAAAGCCAAAGCTCATCTGGCAGCATATGCAAAAAGTACTTGGAAGAAAAAGAAAGAGAAAATGTGGGCCCATTGCTGATTGGGGCAGAGAAGTTAATGACAGAAGACAAGAAAAGGATGAGGAACATGATGTGGTCTTTGCTTTGCTTTAACTTGTAAAGGCTTCTTTCAGGTCTGGCTTCTAAGTCCTGGGGAACATCATTGGGAATTGTATTATTTGTGTTAAAATGAAGAGTGAAAGACTCAAACCAAATTGGACATACAAATCCATGGGACTAGACTGAGTGACCTCAGAGGCTGCTGAGAAAGCCAGCAAGTTTCATTGAGACACACTCTTCTGCGGTCTCTGGATGGACTAGCATAGGTGGGAGCTCTCTGAGGACTGGAGACAGGTGAATGTCACACCTGTTTTCAGGAAGGGCAGATCTAGGGAACTACAGGCTAGAAAGTTAACACACAAAGCAGAAAAGAGGCAATAGACATAATTTGTGGGAAGGGAATTTCCAGTTAAACACTAAGAAGAGATCTTCCCAAATAAGGTGGTCAGACGCTGCAGTAGAGACACAGCAGAATATCTGCCCTTGAAGATATTAAAAATTCAACAGGATGAGAACTTGGTCTAACCCTAGAGATGTTAGGCCTCCTGTTTTACACAGGAGGCTACAACCTGATGATCTCCAGAAGTATCTAAATTGTTTTGTAATTCTAACTTGTGATTTTGTGAAGAAAATTTAATAAAAATTAGCAAGAACTACATTACTAGTAAAAATGGAAGCACACCGTGAAAGCAATTACTTTTTGAGAAGATAAGAAGTCCTAAAAAAGTTGAGGGGGAAATCTTTTCAATAAATTTAGAAGAATTTAGGACAGGAAAAGATCAAACCACAGTTTTACTACTTTTTTTAAAATTGTATGTATTCTCTATGCTGCAGTATAATTGTTATGGTTTTCAACATTTTGGTGAACTACATAGGAAAACCCGTCAGTTAATAAGAGTAACCCAAGCCCTTGAAAAACTAAGAACACTTTTTCTTTAACAAGTCAGTCAGTGATGACTTTCAATAATTTGTGTATCTAGGAAAATATATGTGGAGTTCTCATGTGATGGTATAAAGGAATGATATTTGGACGCCAACTCATTTGAGTGCCTTTCAAGATGTGACCCTTTTTTTCAAGCTTTTGTTGTTGTTGGGTTGGTTTGGGATTTTTTTTTTTTTTTGTGACAGTACCAAAGGGCATTTCACAATGGGGAAAAAAGTATCCCAAATTCTGTAGCCAAACTGTTGCAAGTGACTGCTTCATCTGTCATTTGCTCTATCAGTTGGCATTCCTGCAGATAAAAGAAGCCTTAGTGCCATGAGATGAGTAAGAAATTGGGTCCAATATAGTATGCTAGCAGACTGATTTTTCTCTCTCACACGCCTTCATATTGAGTAGGATGTGACTGCCAAACCAAATCCAGAAGAAATAGTGGATTTGAATGTTAGCAGAGATGGGGGGCATGGGGAGGGGGGGTAGGTGTGAGATTAATATTATCATTAAAACTGCCTACAGTTCTAAATACATTCCAGATTATGAGTATACAGCTCAAGGATTTCTGGCATTTTACACCCTCCTTCCCCCTTAGTTACAAAGACAACATCAGCACAGTAAAGATTATTTTAAAGGGAGGAAAAGTTGGATTTAAAGACAAATCCCATAATTCTAGTTATTGAAAATACACCTCTTAATTAGTAGTTACATTTAAACTTATAGCTACTACATTTATAGCAGTTTTCACTTCATAAATATGCATATATATAGCTATTTAATAAAGTGTTATTCTTTTGCTAAATGCTGTTAGCTGAAATAAGGGCCAGATTCAATAATCTCAAGTCACTTGTGAAATGCCAACAAATAACTACTCTTTTTAAAAGTTGAAGAAACTAAATGTTTCACAAGCAATACTTCCCCGGTTCACACACTGTGGCTTCTGTAAAACTAAGGTATTATGAAGGACAATGGCATCAAATACACTTGAGAAAAATTGGAATTTTTCAATGTCTACAACAAATATACTACTTAAGATCTCATTCTATGCACTGGGGTACTTTAACTACAGCTGAGCACTTGCAGCCCAAGTGTCCAATGTGCTGCAGCCTCTCCTGCACTTTTCCTTCTCCATCCTGGAGGGAACGGAGGCCCTGGAAGTTGAGGCTAGGGGCTCGGCACAAAGCACCTTCTTAGCCTACCACAAATTACTAAGTGTCTCATTTCTTCAGTTAATTACAACTTCAGTGAAACCCATCAATTCAAAGAGAAATCCAAGCCCTTGCCCCAAGACATTTATTCACTATCAAACAGTCTATTTACTAATTCCTTACCAAAAAACACACTCTAGGCTTGCTTTGAAGTACATTTAAAGTGCAACTTTGAAAGGAAAGGATAGCCTCCACCCCAGTATATCAGGCCTCGTGACAGAGAGCTCCTATGGAAACTGAAGGATGAGGGCACAAGTCCCTTCAGGCAGACAGGGTTTGAGGCTGACTCTCACCATGGAAGTGCCCTTAGTTCCATCCCACTTGATAAAAGGGTTGCACAGGCACCCTGTCCTTACAGCTTCATTTACCAAAAAATCTTCTTTTTCTTTCCCCTCCCCTCCTCTTGCTGAATTCCTTTCTCCAAATTTGCAAATCGTTTCAGGCTTCAGAAAACAGACCACTTGCCAAATCACTTAGATGTACAAAACCTCCACTCGGGCCTGTTTAAAAGGCCCACCCCATTTGTATTCACTGAGAATAGCACATGTCCTTTCACAGGGCTGGGACATTGTTGGTCTAGTGCTAGTCTTTCAGCTGGTAATAAATCAACTCCACTGACTCTGAAGCAACTACTCCTATTTACATCAGCTAAGAACCTGTCTCCAGTGCCTAAATGTTGATCTGATGAGTTAGTATCTATTTCCCTAAAATTCCTTCTGGGCATTGATTTTTTTCCCCCTTTCCACTACCACGTGAAGTTGTTAGGCAATGTTAAACACTGGAGACTAATTTTAACAGTGAATGTAGCGATCCTTTACATCAGCTTTGGTGGGCAAAGTAAACATTGCTCACTCAGAATGAAAAGATAGTGTACAAATAATGACAGATAATAAATATATTTGATTGATCAAATTTTTCATAAGTCAGTACAAGTAATACTAAGACTATTTTGTTAGAATAAACTGAATATAGAGAGATCCTTAACATCTTCCCTTTCTTTAAAAAAAATCCTGCAGATACTTTATTTTTGTCAATATTTTATACTATAGTATAAAAATAATAATTTCAAATATTACATATAATTTACAGATACAAATCATATCTTATTTCAGCTGAAATGAGATTACGTATCTTGAGATGAAATAATTACTATACACGTGAGAAGTTTAGCTTCAAAAAGAGCTAGGCATTAAAACATATAAGTCTTTATTTTATAGGTACAGTAGTGGAAGTGTTCAACTAGTCACTGCTTCTAGAAGATCCCTTAACTTGTCTTAGACTATGTGATAGTAACAAGAACAGAAAGAATTTAAAGTTGATGTGCCTAACTGCATACCAGTGACAATACTTTTGATTTCCATGACATTTCTTTCTTCAAGTATTTGCGATTATGATTTCAGTTTGGAAGTCACGTGGGCTACTTCTACCTTTTACAAGCAATTCACAGTATGTCCAGCTAAAATGAAATCATTATTCTCTAGGATTAGCTTTCAGAGTTATTCCCACTGTACAATTCCCCAGTGCAATAAAACAACGCACTTGTGAGGTAACTAGTTTTGCATGGTAAAAAGTTAACCCTGGTGTCCTTAGGTGAAATCCTTTATGCTTGGTGTTGGGACTTTACCATAGTAGAGACTGCAGGACTGAACAACTAATACCTTCCCTTAACCTGCTATTATAAGAGTCCTTTTGAGTTTCTGTACTAATCTAATAGCTCTCTTGTTAAGCTATAGAGCAATAAGAGATTTTTTTTTTTATGCTCTGTGTTATATTGTGGAAACATTAGCAAATGAAATAAATGTGAATTTGGCTTTCTAGCACTTAGAAGTATTCACTTTGAACTGTAAATTATTTACCATACTCCAAGAGACACTTTGTAAATAACAGGAAAGCCTCAGAAATCAAATGCAGATTGTGGTATTTAGTCTTGTCTTGCTATCGTTAACCATTTCAGTTCCACAAAATTGTTCCATAAATCAAGTGTGTCTTTTAGATATCTCTCCTAAAGGAATTAGAAACCAGCAGAAATAAATGAAGCTGTCTACAAGTGACAGCTACAAAGGGAAATCCAGAGGAGGGGAAGAAAAGAGAAAAAAAAAAAAAAAGAAAAAAAAGGTGCTCCTGTGAGCAGATGATAAAGCAGATGCTGTAAAACAACAGGGGGATTGCACCATTTCTTCTCCAGAATTGATGATCCTTTGATAAACAGCTAGTAATGCTCCTGGAAAACCCTGTCCATCAGTGCATATCAGTACGAATTAACAATGACGTGTCCTGATTAAACTTGCTGTGCTGTGAAACGCAATGCATTATCTGCATGGCAGTAAATGAGCAAATGCTCACAGGAAGCAAAAGAACAAACAAAGCCACACATCTCAGGTTAGGTCCCAAGTCCTAGCTACCTGTGGTGAAGTAGGTGTTTAATTGGCAAAATCAGTCTTGACTTCTGGTTTTTGCGGGCTATTGCTTTTTGTTCTGTTCATTAAAAAAAGTTGTCTTGATAATGCCCTTGCTGTAAAACTATAAGACCTCAAATTTCAAAATCTTGAGTCAAGTTTTTGTATCCCTTCCTCAAGCAAAGCTTTCATTCTGTGTACATCAACAAGAAGTCCCTCTTTGAAATAAACTGAGTGCTATAACTGTAGTAGTGGTGAGATCACAACATCGCCTGAAAGGAACTTTGCCCAAGTAAGAGCTAAGCAATTTCTCAATGAGGATTTGAGAGTTCTCTCAAAAGTTCACTTTCTAGAGTCAAAGGCAAACAATTTTATAATTTTAATAATAACAAAAAGCTGCTTGAGTTTACTTTGAAGACCATAATACCAAAAGTGTCATTTGGCTTTTCTCTTCCCCAACAAGATTAAAACTCTTGTAAGAGCTAGCTATTTTTTCTTATTTTAAAAAACACAAGTCATCTATTTAACACTTACACTCTACTACAGCATTTCTGACATAACTGATAAAAAAAAAAAATTCTCTACGGAGTTATAAAAGCATTGCTTCTCAAGGAAGATATGTCCGCTGAACAAAAAGATCTCTTCTAAAATAGGTGGGTTACTTTGGGGATGGGAGTCAGACTTTGCAAGTCATACTAGTGTGAAAGGAAGGACCACTCAAGGCATTAAGAACACCATTGCCAGTACAGCTGGCAGAATCTGGAATTTCTTCTCGCATCTGCAAAACACATTGATAGTGTTATACTCAATCCAGATGGCTAGATGCAGTCTGAAATATTTTTCAGAAAAATTCTTTATCCTGATCTTAGTTTACTTAACTAATATTCCAGGTCAGATTCCCATCTCATGTAAAATCTAGAACAACTTATCTGATTGCTCTGGACTTAAATTACAATGAATGAGACTCCAGTCCAAATCTTGTAAATTCTGTGAAGGAAATTCATAAGGCAGCAACAGTGACATTTCCTCTATACTTTCATGCAGGGCAAAAAATAAAAAGTTATCTTGGGAAAATCGGGAGAAGTAAAATATTTAACCCTTTTATTACTTAGCTTCCTCTGTATGTGCTACCTGGCCAGCAAATGAGTGGAAGCTGAAATATGCATTTCCCTGCCCAAAAATATATGGTAAAGAAATACTGTACACAAAGTTCTTCTCTGAAGTTTTAGTTCCTACATTAAGAGGGTTTAGGAGAAGAAGAATTAGCTATGCAGGAAAATGTAAAGAAGCTAGGACTGCAGAGACACACAGTGATGCAAAACACCCTGAAATTCTTTGTCCAAGAAGGCACAAAATACGAAGAGCAACCGTCGAATTATTCTTAAATACTTTTCCTAAGTATAAAGCCTAGGGAAAAAAAATGTGCCAGTGGAGGAGAGCACATTAGAGAGGAGGGTGGAGTAATTACTACTATGTAGACTTAAGATAGTGCTTCCTTCATAAAGCAGGCTGAGAAAGTTGCAGAAACCTGGGCTATTGTGCAGGCAGCCAGTTGAGGAGGTTATAGCTGACTAGCGTTGCCTTCATCTAGCTGCAGAGCCTGTGACATACCAGGCACAGCCTGGCACAGAGTGCCTTCAGCTTGTAGGCAGTCTCTAAAACAGAAAAATGCAATACAATGCAACTTTTTTCCCCTCTTTTCTTTCATGTGGACTTCAACCTACTTCTTTTATTTCTGAAATAACGGTTTTAATTAAAGCTACCTTCTAAACAATGCATTGCACTTCAGCTCTGTTGCAAATAACACATTAATTTCCCCTGACTCCAAGTAATCTTACTTTCTTTCTTTTATCCCTGAACACATCTTGCCTGGGCAGACACCAATGGGAAATAACACGTGGGAGCAACAAAACTAAGGTAGCTTACTGGAAGTTATGACAAACTCTGCATTTTGTTATTTCTTTTTCTTTTTAATACATATACTTCCTGATCCTCACAGACTTCCCCCACTAAAGTCACAGAAGGTAAAACAGTGGATAAAGCATATCAAAAGAGAGATATGCTTCATTCCAAGAATCACTACTGTGCCACCCTGTGGGCTATAGGGAGGAACTTTAAAGCAATGATTCTTTCTTTCTAACCTCAGGTAGTCATATTTCGCCTTCAAGCTCCAATCTTGAGTGCCCATATCACAGTTAGGATAAAGGTCCTTATATATTTACCTGAAAACGCAAGTCAAAATCCAGACAGTAAGATTTTTTTGCCTCTTACTTTCTGATTCTGGACCAGGTCACTGACAAAAAATTAAATATAAAAAATTTTGCAAGGCCAGCTTGCCTGCAATATACAGGAGAGGAAGGTTTTGATCTTACAGCTCTACAAAAAGTCTCCAAGTTTGCTAGGTTTGAGATTGCAGCTTCTTTGCTCCTCCCCCCCCCCCCCCCCNCCCTTTTTTCTTTTTGGAGGGCAAAGTGGGGAGGAGGATTAAGTGAAATCCCACTTTATGTCACAGTTGTTGTCTTGGCCAACAGGAGGAGGAATGAATGAAATAGTTTCAGAACAGGAAGCTGAAACTGTGACAAAGTAAAGCCTCTAGCTGGGTTCATGTTCCCTGTAGATCACGTTCAGATGGGACGTGCAATATAAACATCAGCAGGCTATAAATGCATCTGCCAACATAAAATTATGTGGACATATTTCTTTTACTGCCACATTTAAATGATGTAGCTATGGTCCAGAAATTGTGCTAGATGCTCTGACACCACAGAACATGGAGCTCCCTTCCCCACAGGAAGAAGGGACCCCTAGAAGGACACCCTTAAAAGAAAGCTTGTAAAACTTAAAACAATTAGGCACAGATATGCAGGAATATGCAAGAAAACAAGTTCTGGTTTCTGTGGTAATTGCTGAATTATGGTGGTTTTGTAGATAGTTGAAGGAATGATTTAAAATAACATCATGAAGTGGCTTTGTAGATGTTTCCAGAATAATTTTAACTGAATATATAAGCACTGTGTGCTAAAACCTCAAAATGTTTGCTTTAAAAATCTAAAACTGCACATTACAGAATGTCATCCTGGCTTGATTAGATATACATCATATGAATAGGCACTTACCCATGTATGGAAGAGATTATACAGAATGAGAGCTCTAAACATAGAATGACTTTAGGTATAGATATAAAAATACCTTTTGTTAAGGTAGGCATAAGCCAGTAAAGGACTCATAAGTGAAGACAAATAGCTTGTGTGTAATGTAACCAGAATGGAAAAGGAGGGGAGGGGACATGGGATGGGGGGAAGAGGGAAGAGTCTGAGGATGGTTCCTGAGGGAAGATAAGACTGTGAACTCACAGACCAAGAATCCTTTAGAGGTGAGCTCTGAGTGAATCTGAATAGGAAAGAAAATTTACATGGGCTGTGACCGAGATCAAAATAACAAGTACTTTAATTAGAAGTGTACGAACAAAGCAAAGGAAGCAAACTAGCAGAGGGAAAACAAAGTGATAAAAATAGAAAAAAATTTTCAAAGATTGAGCAGAATCTAGACAATTAGCTTTTATTTTATGACTGAAAGTAAAGATACAACAGTGATGAGCCAGAAGTCAGAGAAACACTAAGTAGCAGGCCAGCCTAATGACTTGATGGGAGTAGCTAAATGAAACTAAGCAATAACGGAAGGAAAAGAAATATGGCCAAGAACCTTGTACCTTCTTTACATTTAGCATGGCCATGTGACAACTAAAATGATTATTTTAAGTAAGTATTGTCAGTCATTCTTACCACTGGATTAGAGCAATGAGTTAACTTTTAAAAAGCCTCATAATTCTACATGTAATATTTTTCTAAGTAATAAAAGCAGAAGCTTTCAGGAATCTTGGTGGTTTGGTTTTGGTGGTTTTTTGTTTGTTTTTTTGTTCGTTTTTTGTTCTGTTTTGTTTTTTTTCTCTCCCTCTGGTCTCATTGCAAGTAACCACAGTTCTTTCTCAGATTATAATTCTGAAGAAAAAAATGCCACAAAATGTTTTGTTGTTATGTTTTACTATGTTGTTTTATGCTAACTGTTGATTAACAACCTAACTGAAAGGAGTGAGCTATGACATTGGCTTTATACCTTAGGACAGCACAAGCTTGAAGGTGCACAGTGGCTGCCAGAAATTACTAAACAGCAGTCAGAGTACACAGACATTAAATGATACTGTAAACAAAAAGCTGTATGTAAATGCAAGAGATCGAATATGTACACTTGGTACACAATTTGCATACCTCTGACATATAACAAGCTAATCAAGGTTTGCACACGTCTGCTTTAAAAAAAAAAAAAAACCACTTTAAAATGTTTTTCTATAGCACCTAGCACTGGATATTTAAGCACTGGCAAATGCCTGACTCACTACTGCGTCACTGCAGGTTTAAACACAAAAGACAAGAAATCCTACTGCAGCAGCTACTCTAGGCAGAAATAATTAGGAGTAGTTTGTGTTATGCTGTACATAGATGTAGTTTTGCAGCACTGTATCAGGGCCTCTCAAGGCAACAGTACAGAATTTGATACCATGTCAATAGTCTGTTGAATATGGGAGTCCTAAAAGCTAGGTTCAAAGAAACTATTTTCCCCAAGTCTGATGTTACCTTACCTCAGCAGGGTGATTCAAAGCAGTAAGAGTAGCTTTTTAAGGCTCTGAATAGCAAGAAGAGAGGGACATTTAAGCGCAGAATCCATGAAATCTACATGTGAATTGGCAAATGCAAAAGAAAACACTATGTGTGAACTTCACCTAGTTGGAGCTTCAACATTCTCACACCTTTGAGATTCAGATGGAGTTTAAGGACACGTCCTTAACTGAGTGGGACTCACTTATAACATAGGTTATAGCAGTTACAGTGTTTGTCATAAAGTTGAAGTCTTTGATGTCTTCCTTAATCTGATAGATTTCGAATTTGCATTTCTCAGCGTAGTTCCTAACCAATAGAACCTTGTAGGTGAAAACATATTCCAAGATGTTAAAGCTAAGGCTCTTGGAGACAGAAATATAAGATCGCTAAGGGTACAGGAGAAGAATGCAGAAGAGGAAGACAGGAGTACACAGCTGAAAGGAAGAGACCTGATGACTTGGTTTCCAGGCCAATAGTGTGAAGAAACTTTGCAGGTGCAAGCATTCAGCAGGTTTTTACATGTGTGAATGCACAGAACTTCTCAATCTCTTTCTTGGGCCTCTTTGCAGATATTTTCCTTGAGGCAGAAAAGATGTTCTGAGCCCTGCCACAGGATAGCAGAGGTAAAAGCCTGGGTCTCTACTGCAGTGGCAAACCAATGATTGTAGTGAAGTTGTGATTTCACTTCCACATGCCTGCTTCACTTTAGCAGTGTCTCAAGGCTATATTTCAATCATAACCTCCAAAGTTATGACTTTGTATCACATTCTGTACTAGGACTTTAAATGCTCTCAAAGGAATCCGTGTGAGCATAGCAGAAGTAGCATGACATTATCTACATTGCATACTGCCATCTCCTATACAAGTCATTCTTCAACATTGATTATTCTTGCCAAAAAATATTCAGCAGCCGTTGCAGAGCTGTGCTAAAAAAAAAATGTTTTAACACCTTAAAGAAACCAGTTAACAAAACAAACAGTGACTACCTCTGTGTTGCTGCACCTTGGAAGCAGGCTGCTTCTAATCAGGGAAAATTTACAGAAGAGGTTCTGCATGTAAGGGGAACCAGATCTGGCAAAATATTCTCAATCCTCCCTTACGCAGTTGTGGCTGCATATTCTAATGAGGTTCATATCATAGCAACTCTCTAAATTCATTTATAAACAAGTTAGAATGAAAGAACAAAAGAGGTTACAATTTGGCCAGAACTCCCCTCTTCTGCAAACTTTTACTGAGAAAAGATGGAAATGACATTATGTGATTTTTTTCATGCAAATCCCTTTGCTGTTCTGTGGTGTTGGACAAGAAGGTATCTTGGTTTCCTTAAAACATGGTTTAATCGCACTTGTTAAAAATCTGCTTTTACATGTTATGCTATTGCACTCTGTTTTGTGGAGGAAGCACACAGTTAAAAATTACCATTTCTGCTATATCTGAGATAGGAAAATAGCACAAATACTGCACAGGCAAATAAGCATTATCAGTTTTAAATTACAGACCTATTTATTACCTACTCTTACATTTTTAGACAGAGATCACTCTAGAAATGAGTAAAGGAAGTTTACCTCTTTTCTGAACTTCTAACATTGTTTCAACTTCTACCTGTGTGAGTCTGACCCCAGGAATTCTGGTCTGCTCTCAATTGTCAACACAATTGTTCTGGTGTATTTGAATGCTTTGACCATCTCTTGTGGTAGTACATATTTCTATGCACAGACCACCAGGGAATAATTAGCATCTGCCATAAAATTTTTTTTTGTCCAAATTCAGCAGGCAAGCCAAGGAAAAAAAAACTATAAATCATTTCACACAGACTAATATCTCAACTCTTTGGCAGAAAAAGCCATCATATCTGATGAAGTGACAGGATTCCCATCAGAAGAAGAGAACCTTATGTCGCGCTTTCCGTATCAGAAGGACCATAATATTTTCTTAAAGCCCTATTAACCTCATGTGAGTCCACTCACCTCTTGTCCTAGGACCATAAATATAAGACTGATGATTGTCACAGCAAGGATTTTAACATTGTGTCAATTGGGTTAGATATTCTAACATTACTTAGCAATAAAGTTACAGCCCAAAGAAGGAGGAGCAAAACTTCACACAGTGTACATGTTTTAGGTAACTGTCAGGACAAAAAGTGTTCAGGGATTAGCTGATAATTCACTCAAAATATTGACAGACACATTAAGGACCCCAGGATTTTGTGAATTACAGTGACACAAAAGTGCCTTATCAATGTGACTGAATGTCAATTGAGTTACAGTGTATTCAGTACCTTAGAAGAAACACTTACAAGCATTATATCTGCCTCGTGAATAATTTATTTTACAATACCTAAAATATTCATCTGTTATTCGCTTATTCTATAATAATTAAGATAACTTAATAATGTATTTCCCTTCATTAACTGTCTGCTCATTCTATTTTTAGTGAAAACCAGAGTCCATGGCTGTTTTTTAAGAGAACTATCAAGACATTTGATAAACTATTTTTTAAAAAAACTTTATTCTGTTATCTCTGTTTTTCTTCAGTGACTAGATAGACTTGTACTGACAAATTAATCTGAAACAGGAAGAACTACGAATCAAAAATCTTAGGAGTTGTGCTGGTTGTTGGAATAATAAAAATGTGGGGAAGTTACATAAAGACCAGAATTTGATGTGCAGGCTTTTAATCTGGTGACAATTACAGCAGCACAAAAGTTGAGAGTTTCATTTCAGAATTTTGAACAAAAACTAACAACTTGAAAAGTCTCCTAAAGGTAATAAGAATTATGTTCATACTGAAATAAATTTAAAAAAAAAACCCAACATAATTTCATTAACTTTTTCTTTTTCAAGTGAAAAGCCAGTTATACTGCAATACTAGCTAATCACTACCTTAATGAAACAGAAAAAACAAAACAAAGTAAAACCTTACATTTCCTTTTGACGTTCAAGCACAAAATATTTTGACATTTAAAAAAAACAAATCTGATTTTGCTCTGAAATGGGAGAAAAATAGTGAAAAAAATAGATTGATCAGGGAAGGTAAGTTTCTCCCCACAACTTTGTATATTTTGACAGAGCAGAGGCTAGGGAATTTTTGACTAGGCTAGTGACCAAGTGTTAAAGGCCTCAATTTGTGTCTCAATGCAAGGCTTGACTTTGTAGAATAGACAGTTGGACCAAATCTTTCAAAACAATTTCTTGTAAACTAATTAAATTGAACTATTAAGTGATAGATTAAGCTAGTTTAAAAAAAAAAAAAAAAAGTGTTCATAATATAGCCACAGAAAGCAGTGATTGGTGCAAATGAGGTGAGAATTCCTTAATCTACATGTATATATTGTCCATAACAGGGTCATACTACTTAGGAAATAAACCCAACACACCCTTTTTTTTTCCCCCAGATTCTTCCAAGCCATCCAAAATTAACAATTTTTTTTTTTTCTTCAGTAATAGGACCGAATTTAAACATATGGAACTAAATGTAATTTCAAATGGAATATAGCTTCATGTATTTGCTTCTTGCTTACTTATGTGTATACCTGTAGCATAAAAAATGTGTTTCTGAATCAATGTTCTAGTCCTTATGATTCCAGGGTAAAAGGAGGTTTTGAACTTGCTCATATTCACAAAAGAAACCCTCTAATAATAGTAATAATAATAATAATAATAAATCAGTCTTTGTCAACCTGAGACTAAAACTTGACCTGAAAATTCAAAATCTTTGCTTCTCACTCAGACCCAGCAAATAATTTTCCACATTTATTAGAAATGGGCATCTCACTTTGAAACTACTGCTTTACCATGAATACAACTGCCGTCTTTACAGAAATAACAAAGCCTGATGATTATCAATTACTTTTTGTATGAGTCATATTGAAAGAGAGCCCTGAGGTACTTCACAGGTAGTCTCTTTGAATCAGAAAGGGAAAAAAGCCCCAGCCTCTGAAATATCACCGTGCCCAGATTCTAGATGCCTAGAATGCATTGTTACCTATTCATAGTTTCAAGCTGTTGGGCAGTTTCACGTAATGGAAGCCCATGATCGTAGAAAAGTTTCTCTGCCTTAGCTATAGCTGTACAATTAAGAAAACCCGATAATGGGAAAGTTCCATCCACATCCATGCCACAGACATACCAATCGGAACAGGAAAGGTCAAACCTCCTTACTTCAAAATCAAATGAAAATGCATAGTCTGAGCATAAATGGAGTACAAGAGCCAAGAGGCTCCCCAAGCCACAAGTCCAGATTGGGCAGACACTGGCAAATCTTGAAAGACCTGAACAGAGTCATTGCTGCACAGCACACCCTTGGAGCCTCTCTTGCCACAGATTTTAACCTATTACTTCGTATCTCATTAACAGCTTCAGCTTCCAGCTCTTGCCCATGTTTTATTTATTTTCCAGCTAGGGCTACAGTAAGGATTTTACTCACTTCAGCAGGACCACAAGAAGTTTCCTTCCTTATGGACAGAGGAAGGAAACAAAATGCTTTCAGACCTGAAGGAGCTATAGACAAGCAGTAATTAGCTGACACCACTCTTACATAAAACATTGAGCAGCACTTCTCAAGACCACCTCAGTTTTCTACATTTATTTATTTTCATGCAAACTGCTATTTAACAGCAATGACAAATGTCTTCTTTTTTTCAGGGTATGAAAGCACTCCAAATAAACAAAGCTCCAACAAGTCCTTTACCTTCCCTTGACCATCCTTTAGTTCTCATTTTTGCAAGTGCTTCTCCCTTCAGATAAATTGCTCACTTGTTCCTCTTCTTAGGCCTAACTCCTCTCAGACAGTCTTTCTCCTCTTGAAGAAAAGAAGCTCTACCTAAGTCCTTCAGCCCTAAATGGAAGAGATCTCTAGATCAATCTAATTAATTCACTTCCTTGGCACATCACTGCTCATTAGGCCTGAGTGCCTTCATCTGGCCTCCCAGGCCCCATACCAGCATTTCTGTGGGCTGCCTTGAGGCAACCCACCCCTTTCATACATTGCTTGGTGCATCTGCCATATTACTTCTTAGCAGAGTTCTCTGATCTTCTCCTGCTAGAAATAATTCTTCTTACCTTTTTTTTCCCCAGTTTTGTAGCCATTCTCTCTAGTCACTCCTCCAGAGAGGAGAGTGACAATGCTTCCCTGAAGTGACTGCTTCCCAGAAAGTCTTGGTCTTGCTATGATCCACCTCAGAATCAGAAGTCCCAGAAATCAATTGGTGTTGAAAGCAGTAAGTTACAGAATAGCACTAGTACCCTAAATCACTAATAATCACTGAATAGCTATAGTCTCTGGAAACAAATGTTAATCTAGAGATTAAAAAAAAGCTTTTTTCTCCCTTTCTTACAATAATTATATCAAACCCACACATTCTTTGACTCTGTTACTTCTTCCACTGATATTTAGAAACATGTTGAAGTCTGTGACTTTACTTGTTTTAAATAATTTTTAATATTAGCTAATCACTGCTGCTATTTACACACAATATTACAGAGTTGATAAGAATCAGGAAATGTTACAGAACATCTGCTTCAGAAAGTAATATTAAGTGCTTCCTAGCTCATCAAAGTCCTAAGCATATCAGCACACTATCTGACCAAGCAAGCATGTACACACACCAATAAGCCTAAAACACGATGTCCAATGCCCTAGCTCTAAATAGTAGTGATGATACACATACAAAGGTCTTGCAAGTACTGGAAACAGTATTCTGTATTTGTCCCTGCAAGAAATTCTGCTTCCACCTCCTTTCAACAGGAACTCATGCAAAGTGAGAGCGATCTGAACCAATTTCAGAAGTTGAGATTTCTTCCTGAGACATCATGTTCTTTCCTCAGCACATTGCCCAGCTGCAAAGCTTTAGTAGGGAGATGAAAAATTTGCAAATCCAGTGTCAGATATGAATTCTACGTGTTTGTAATTTCCATTTATATTGTAAACATCATTTATGAGGCCTTAAAGGATGCTTCATTGTTAACAGTAGAAGGTTTACAGCTACTACTCTTCAGTCAACATAAGAAGTAAATATATTTCAGCTGTATGAAGATGCATGCCTGTATTCTTTGTTTTACTTTATACATCAATGAATAATTTCATGATGGTAATTCTGTGCATGCTGAAGTGGAAAAAAAGGAATCCTCTCTGAAGTTCTGTTTCATTAAATCAAGCATTTTCCTTTCATACAATGTTTTGTGCGTTCTAAGAGTTTCTCTTAATCATTAATACTTTCAGCCTGAGCATGGTTTTAAATTACTAGAGGCCATGCTAAAAAAACCCACCCAAACAAGACTAATAGAAAGACAGACTGTCACTGCAATGAAAAGTGCTAATATAGTAAAATGGCTGCTCCATTATATTTTGCTACAGTAAGAATTTGATACATACTGAATAAGAGATTTGATTTACCTTTTATACGTCCAATTAGAATTGTATGTAGTTGTGATTACATGAACCCATCTATCCCTCTTTATCTGAAAAAGTGCATCGTGAACAATTTCCTATCACAGACTGGCACATTTAAAATTGCATACATTATTAAATAATAGCTTATGTATAATTTTATTTGTTTTCAGAGTTACAATGTTCATGAGATAATCATAGAGAGCACATTATATATTATCATTAAACACAGTTTTGCCACAAAATGTTCAGAGCATTGGTAGAAAATCCTATGTCAAGTTATGTGAAAATATTTATCACCTGTAACCATAATTTCATAAAACTGATGTACACTTTATGTAATGTTATGTCAGCAAGTTATTTCTTTTTGCAGATATCTTTTGCGCTGTACTTAAGTATGTTTGCAGTTAAGAAGTGCATCAAATGCTTTTCTGTGTGTGTCTGCAATGCACAGGAAAAATACTATTTTTTTCCTACAATAACAGTAAATGTCAACACCACTGGACCCAAGAATGGGGAATTACAGGATCTTCATTTTAGCAAGTAATTGCCCTCATCTTTTTCTACCTAATGCTGAACATAACCATTAATTGGTATTTACCTCCTAATGTTTACAGAACACAGACTGTATATTTCAAAGACATAATCCTTACCAACTATACACTGACTTTTGCTTCAATGTCTATTATATAATTTAGGACTCTGTTGAATTTTTATACTAAGGAACAAATGATAGTAACTTCATTTAAATACATGCACAGTACCGTGCACTACAGAATGATGAAGTGGGTTTTTTTATGGATGAATGAATCAATAGAAAAATAGATTTAATACATCATTAACATTTTAAAGTCTAGATAAAAATGGGAAATCATGCATTTCAAGCAAACTTTTAGTTTTTCCCTGTTTGTTTTCTGATGAAATCTCTGAGAACTTAAGACATGCAGAGCTGAGAAGCAGCTCACTGAAGAAAGCACAATGTTAAGACTGCACAAAAAGTTTTGATTTGTTTATATGCAAGACTAAAAAAGTTGCCATTCTTGGACTTCCCTTCAACATTAGACAGTACTGTGCAAACCTCAGACAAATCCCTGTATTATGATTTCTAAGCTGTTAGGAAGTCTCTAAGAGGGCTAAGAAAGTAAAAACCTGAGCAACTGCCTCCCCAAAATTTATGACAAGAAATGTTTGGATTCCAGACAGCAGACTGCAAAAGGGGAATAGATAACACTTTATCCATTCCTTAAGAGATTAATTTAGGGGATGAGTAAATTATGGATGGCATAAATTTATAAATAGTAAAGACAACAAAATTAAATACAAGTTTAATTTTCCAATATTTAGAGTATGTGCCTATTTCTCAATAGTTAGAGTATGTGTCTATATCTACTAACTTATGAAACAAATGAAAAGTATTTACCTGCAATTAATTTAACGTTTTTTCCTACTCCAATATTTGTCTGTACATTGCCAATGTAATCAAAAGGACCGTAAATTTTCAGAAGTGAGTCTACTCCAGTGAGGTTGATTAATTATGCATTAAACCATTTCTCTGAAGCATCCTTCACTAAATCTTTGGTGGGAAATGCACTTTATTAGGCATGAGCTTTGGTTATTTGTGTGCATATGCACTATGCTATCGGTCAATATGCAGAATGATTTAAAATTTGCCATGTTACAGAGATATACTACTCATTAAAATAACTCTTAGTGTTTCAACAAACAACACTGATGGTTAATCTTGCAAGTATTATTTTCACTCTTACATAGTTTTTACTCAAACTTTCACTGACTTCTAATCTTACAAAAACTTAGACAAGAGTAAGCATGATCATTTGAATACTGCACACATTGTTAGATGTTTTCAGCAGGTACAGTTACATACATAGGAGTTATCAGAAGAAGATGTAAGATTTTAATGTTTAGCTAAGTAGAAATACTCAGAATAGAAAGAGATGATAAACTAAATGTCCAGGTTAATTAGACCTGTAATAAACTTTACTCTGAAACAGGTCTAATTGGCTATTGATGTGAAGATGTTTGATTCAAGAGATACTATGGCATTGCAGTAGAAAAAGTTGAAATGGAAAAGAGAGAAAAGCAAATTACCCCTGGCATTGTCTTCCCATATTCCGCGGCAGAATTAGCCCATAGATCAGTAAATGGTAACACATGCAACAAAAATTATGCTGTATCACTTTATGTAAACATCTGCTTTCATCATGCAAAATGCCTACAAAACTGTGACAATATTTTTTTTCTAGTAGCATAGTTTTACATTAGCTTAGTTACAGAAACTGTTAAACCAAAATCCATGATTTTGCAAGTAGAAGATATTCTAAAATTCTTGAAAGATTTCCAGCATAAATATTCCAAAGCCCAACAAAGCTAATTGGTTTTCTAAAAACTAAACTACATAGGCTTATTCCTTGCTATGGTTCCTTGTTCTTTTGATGATAGAAGAGAAAAGACCGGTTTTTGGAGGAGGTCCCATCAACATGGGGGCTTGGTTCTTGTGAGTAATTTTTATCTGGGGGAAGAAAGAAGAAAAACAGAGTTATCCCTTGAGCTAGTTCAATTCCAAGTATCTGAGATGCCTGAATTATCTTTATACGCGACTTTCAAACCTTGTTCATTTCATCAAAGATGAACAGAAGATACCTGTATTTTTTATGAATGATGTTATATATGCAGTAAACCAATTTATGTTTAATCATTGTTCCTACAAATACTTTAAATTATACACACAGTGAATATTAAAAGTCATACGCAATAAAATACATGCCAACATGTAATTTTACTTTTTGAGTGTGGGGTTTATTGCTTGCTGTTGAATATTTTACATATCTACAAGACGAATAAGAATTTAAAAGTTGGAAAGGACATACGTGCTGGCAGACCAAGCTGTTGCCTATTATTAAGATAAAAAATGTCTTTGTATGCTTTATTTATACATCTAATCAAGCTGTACTTCTCTTTTACCACAGGACACTGCTTAATTTCAAAATAACCATTATGAATGAAAGTCAAAAGTTAATACACAAAAAAGGACAAAAAAGATGAACTAGCATTCTAATTTGTTAATTGACTGTTAATAGAATAGACTCAAATATTGAAAAGACTTTTAAAAACATTTTGTAAAACTGCTCTGAAGCCACCCATTTTGATTTTTTGATTTAAAACTACGAATCACCTTAAATGAGACAACCTTAAAGTAGATTATGTCTGCAATTTTCTCTAATTCAAGTCTAAATTAGAGAAGACATTTTATGAATGTATGCTATGCTCAAAGCTAATTGAAAGCAATTATCAAAGTGGCATTTTGTCTGTGACTTTAAGATACATTGTAAGATAATAAATGATTCTCATTATGTAATAAAAAGGTCACATCTTGCCTTTGGGCTAGTGATGCTAAGAGTTTTTCAAAAGCAATCCGAGACATTTTCTTTAGTGAACTACGACTAATACAAGAACCATCACTTATTAAATATCAGTTGTCACCTGCATAGTACCCACATCAGAGATGGGTATTTCTTTCAAAAAGAAACACTACCTCATTAAAAACTGGAAAAATACATCTCTTGAAGTGCATACCTGACATTTTCAAGTTAAAATGAATATCCTTCACTTGTCATTCACTAATAGTAATGAAACAAAAAATGTATGTCACGTGCAGAGGCTCATTAAAATATAGATCGGGACATTCTTGGGGTGGAAATTTACTTTACAATATAAGGACACAGAAACATAAAAATCTCAACAGAATGAGCGGGTTGGTTTAATTCTATTAGAGCCTTTACTTTCCTCTCCAAAAGCTCATTTCCATACCACCTTAGCTCATTAGTCTCAGATTTCATACGTGACCTCTTTTTGTCAACATTGTTCATTAGCATCAAGTTTAGCATACGAGGAGTTTTGGCAATCTATGTTAATTTCATACAGATAGTAATGCTTGCTTTCAAAGACTGGCATCGGCATATTTTCTCACAAGAAATTCTGCTTCAGGCACCACTTTGGAAGCCAAAGCTGTAGCTGGGACAAACTGATGTTACTCCATTGATGTCACTTTATACCAGCTGATGATATGGTTGTGGAAAAACACCTCAAGGATTTTTGTAACTTTCACAAGCTTCATAAGGCATATTTTGGGGCTCAGGAACCGGGATGACATCAACCTGATCCTGAGGATCTATACATGATGTAATCTGCAGCTGCTGTACGTGAATTTTTCAAGTCATAAGTGTTCGTGTTATTGCAAGATTTGGCTATGACGTGGCAGTAGGAATGGCCTTAAGAGTTTCCTTTCAGAAGGAAATATTAGTAATTCCATTTTGGAGTGAATAATAGAGCAAAGCTCAGAAGATGGCTTTAGTATGAAGAGGTGAGATAATCCTGAGACCCCATACAGATTGTATGTTCGATTTGGGCTGTTCAGTGCTGCTGAGGATGAATGCAATTCCATATTGAGAAATTGTTTATCATTTGTAATGTTCTTTTTTGGCTTGAGCCATCTGTTTCAGAGACCATGACCTCTTCAGTATGTTGTATCCTAGCAGCTGAGATCAGCTAAGATGTCTGAACATGATTAACTACTCATGTGCGTGGGGATGAAGTCCTCTATGCATTTTTCCAAGACATATTTTCAACTGTTATAAATTGGCACAATTTCAGTGGTGTAAAATATATTTTACATTCTGAAAATAAGAAACTAAAATGTAAATATAAAGTATATTTTTTTACTTATGCATTGTCATGTATGTTAACATTGCATTGGCTAACAACGATAACCATTGATTCCTTATTTTCCTACTTAAAAAAGAGATTTAAAAAATCTTATATTTGGGTGATAAAAAGAGATCAGTATGTTTGTAATACACACTGGACTATTGCACTACCTTGCCTGAAATAGGCTAATTTTGTCTTTCCTAAGACTTTGAGGCACTATGTTCCTGTCTTGGACTCTCACTTCTGCTTCTGGTTTCATACTGGCAGCATTGCCAGATTTGGTGCTGTGAGTTTGGGTGACAAGTGACAGTACACATTTTGAGATGAGAAGCAGCACTAAAGGTCTCAGAAACTGTTGTAGGTCAAAGTAGGATTGAACACTAAAAGTGCTGCATGGGAGATTGAAATGGACAAAAAAAAAAATAGAGAAAAGTCTTTAATTACAAGAAACCAAGATTTAGTTTAGTTTAAAATAAAGAAATCACTACTTGCAGACGTACATAGATTCTGTGTGTGTGCACATACAGTATCTAAAGACTATAACTTTTGCCATTCAATTTCTCTTTCATTCATCAAGCAACCTCATATCTTTTTTAGTAGAAGCACAATTATAAAAGCTTCAAATAAAACCTTTTTTTTTTTTCATTTTTTCATAGGTGAATCTGTGATTTACACACACATATACATATGTGTGCATATGTGTGTGTAAATCACACCCTTTTATGTTTGAAACGGGAATCTCTAAAGAGAGCACTAAAGAAAAATCCCCAAAACCCTACCTAACAAATATTAAGGCGCTGATGATACTCTGACAAACATACTCACACAAACTACTATGGAATTCTGGAAAATAATTTGTGAGATCACTTACTCAGGGTTTACTGAAAATATATAATAATTTAAAGAAAACATGGAGGACATTTTAAACATAAATTAGGTGAGTACCTGAAGTGCCCCTGGAGAATAAAACTTCTAAGTGGCATACATGGCACAAATTTATATTTCGAAATAGTCAAAATGAGGAAATAACAAAATTCCATTTAGGGGGAAAGTAAATAACCACAAGAATTGCTAAGAGATCATGGATTTTTGTTCTAAGCCTGAAACTCAACATTACAGGCTAAACTCAAATTGTTGAAGCCAATGGAAAAGCTCTCAATAACTAGCTGAAGACAATATTTTATCCTATGAGTTCATGATCACAGAAATTTAAAGGACTGATATATCTGATAATTAGGTTTAGCAAAAAAATACTGCATTTGCAATTTCAAAATCATCTTTTCAGTATTAGAAAGTGTGTCCAATGATGTCTGTGTACGTAATTAAAAAAGAGCATAGTTCTTAAAAGAAGAGATGGTAGTTGTCAGTAGCAAATTTTCTGATAAAGGAGAAGCCTGAATTTGTCATACTAAAGCTATTTATAAATGCATAAACCAGTCGTTTCAGGAGCAGGTCAGAGTTTCAAAATATACCTTCAAGCCACGTTAGTACAATGCATTCTTGTCCAGGGTTCAACTAGGACAGTGTTAATTTTCCCCAGAAGTTGGGAGAGGGCCACAGCCAGGATAGACAACCAAACCAGCCAATGGGATATTTGATACCATACTGACATCATGCCTGCTATTTAAGGGCAGAGGGTAGGCCAGGAGTACGTCTCTGGTGCGGTGAGGCTGGTGCAGAGCTAGTCAGTTGGTGGGGTTTATATTAAAAAATCATAGAATTGTTTAGTTTGGAAATGACCTTTAAGATCATCGTGTCCAACCATTAACCTAGCTCTACCAAGTCCTCTGCTAAACCATGTCCCTAAGCACCATATCTACATGACTTTTAAACACATCCAGAGATGGTGATTCAACCACTTCCCTGAGCAGCCTGTTCCAGTGCTTGATAACCCTTTCAATGAAGAAATTTTTCCTAATATCCAACCTAAACCTCTCCTGGTGCAACTTCAGGCCATTTCCTCTTGTCCTATCACTTATTATTTGGGAGAACAGACCACTTTACACGTTGTTTCATTACTATTATTGTTATTACTGTTGTTTCTTCTCCTTTTGTGTTGTTCCTTGTCTCAACATACGGGGTTTTGCATTTTGCTCCCTGTTCTTCCCATTCCATTGTGGGGAGGTAGGAGGGGTGGGTGTGAGCAAATGGCCACATGGTCCTTCCGGCTGGGTCTAAACTATGACAATCCACTTAAATGAAATGCAGTAATTTTAGTGGGAGAACTGTATCTTTTAGGTCAGTCAGTTTTGCTTTCATGTTTCTTTTTCTCCACTATGTGCTGGTTACCTTCTTGTTCCTGACTTCGCAGAATGCCTGAATATTCACTCCTAGCACGGAACGTGGTGCTATAAATACAAATACTAACTACAATGCTAAATGACAATAGAAAACTAGAAATGGATAATCAGCCCTCCTCATAATATTGAAATTAATGTCAAAGAAAGAACCCCTGTATTTTAAGGACAGAGGGGAAAAAACTGTCAGAAAAAGCTTATCAAGTTGAATCTGTTAGTTTACAGTCACTTTTTTCCATGCTATCAGCAGGGTTTGGATGTTGGTAGTTTTGAGGGTATGAGGGTTTTCCCACAGTCTAGATGCCCATATGCTGGTCCCCTTAAAGGAAATGGAGGGAAGCAACACTTCTGTATCACAGGAGCACCAAATACTTTTCTCTTCCCGTACCTAATCGAGAGCTGTACTGGGTATCATCACACGAATAATACCTATAGAATGTTGGCAGTGCTAAATAAAATTAACCTGTGACTGGCGTTATGTGGCATTTTGGTAACAATCTCTTCAGATCTAGACCAGTTGTTTTAAATATAGAGTTATGCAACACATCTTTTAAATAAATTTCTTAACAATATTATTGTGCAAAGTGCAATCAAATCTAATCAGTTTGGCATTAATTAAGCTCTAATAATATACTCTAGTTTCTCTCCTAAGTAGTGTGATCCGTTTCCCCTTCACACAGGTAGATTGGAAAACATTATGGTGTCATCATAATTTTTAAACATACCGAGAAAATGACAGAGCTGCAAAATTAAAATAAATGATTAATGGCATTTTTTTCATGTTTTGTACTAATAGGTATCACTGAGGTTTTAAATTAATAGAGCTGTCAAGCTCAGGGTTGTTACAGATCCAGTGCAGAACTGAAATGGAAATTATGTATTCCACAGACACCTAAAGATGACACTTTGGAATATTTTAAATTTTAATTAGTAGGTGCAATTGTTTTTCCCCTCTCCTCCCTAAAACCACTGCAAATTAATTGGTAATTAGTCACAACTAATTCCTTTCTTAACAATCTGAACTGGAAAGAGAGGTGCATTACATGTTACAGTATTTGTCTGGGGTGCAGAAAGCACACATGCAGTAAATTGCTTTGTCAATTACAAAAACTACTGTTGTGAAATTAAGAAAAAATATGCATAGGTAAACAAAACTAATTAACATGCAGTGTACCTGTGAGCACAAAAAATAATGCCCAGCTGCAAAATGAAGTGTTAGAAACTCAATAAATCATCCTGGCCTTGAAAGAGAAACGTATTCACACTGTAGCTCAAAAGGGAAAAAAATGCAGCATTTTAGTACAATACCAAAAAACTTTTTCTAGTGATCAGCTTCCATTTATGGGTTAACTATGTAATTATTGTCTAATATTTTACTAAAAGCAGCCACCATATCTAGGAACCTGTTCCTTTTTGCTCTAAAGCAGACACAAAAGTTTAAATTCTCCCATGACAAAAAACTGGTAAGAAAATATTACTGCTTTCAGTGACATGGAAAGAGGATACTTTACAGATAGAGTCTAGAATACAGCTGCAGCTTCATGTCATCTGTGGGGTGTTGGAGCCAATGGGTTTACATAAAAACAAATCTGTGACTCAGTTTTCTCACCCAGCTCTGGCATGTACTGATTATTAGTAAAAGCTTTTTGTTGTTGTTTGTTTTTAGTTCTTGTTTCTCTCTGGATTTAACTACAAAGGTAGGACTTCAATAGGACCTCTGTGCTCATGCTCATCACATCTCTAGGGACTAAAAGAAAAGCTAGACACAAAGCATTCTTTCATCCATTCAACACTTACAAAAGTAAGTGCATTCAAAATACAATATATTTTGAAATATTATTTCTGAGTTTCATTATTAAATGGCTTACTACAAGTTTTCCTATCAGTAAATAACTGTAAAAATAGTATGTGTTTCAGATGTCTATGAAACTATTTCTGGCAATCTATTAGGTGGGCTATGACTATGGATTTTCATTTTCATTCCTTCATTTAGACAATATTATTGCATCTTCTATAGACATTTCTGTCTTCTACTTTTAATCTAATGTTGCTAGCAGCTTGACACTCTTTCAGATATGATGCCAAGCAAGTCAGGAATAGATGAAAGAACTGAAATTGCAATTATTCCTAATTAAGATGGAATATTCCTATGGATTTTTTCAAAACAATGCTAATAATTTATGTAGCTAAATTGAAAGATTACTTTTCTTAAAAAAAATCCTGATGGCTAAAGCTAGAAGTTTATTGAATTAACTTGAGAGTCTTTGAAGTTTCATTACTATTAATGACCTGTTTGTAGATCGGGTGAAACCATGGATATCTTTCATGTTGCTATATTTGTCTGGGAGAGCTCTGATAAAATTTCCTCTTCAGCTAATCAGACGAGATGTTTAACATAGCATTAACATTATCGTCTTTCCTTCTCCCAAAGACTCCTCTATAAAAAACAGTGGAAACAATACAATTTGACACTCAGATTCTGCATCTTATTATACCAGAGCAGAGTGACTTTGTCAGACACTGAAGTCTGTGTGTGTTCAACATACTGAATAATTCTGGATGACAGATTTTTAGACCAAGCCACCCACATTTTAAGTATGCACAGAAGCTACAGGAATGCATTTTTGCTCTCATCTATGGATGCTAGGTGCATGAGAAATAGTATATCATAAAATATGTTAAAAGAAGCATACCAAAATTTCTTTGGTACTAAAACTGATCAGCGGAATGAAAAATCACAGATCACAGCAGAAATCACTGCATTATATGTTGCATCCCACATTATTTTCTCAAAGCCCACACTGTCATTTTGGTGGAATATAGTCTCTATATGCATGAGAAGGGACAGCTGTCAGCAATGTGTGCTATTTGTATAAAACTTTTTCAAGTCAGAAAGAAGAAGTAGAAAAGATAAACTTGCTGATTCCTTCAACAGGAAATAAATTTCCAAGCCTGCATGTGCAGCCTGTATCCCATACATAACTGGGATTTGATGATGTTTTCCTTAATATGCATAATGCAATAGTAGAAGGATTTTGATAGGTTGAATTTGATTTATTGAAAAATCATTTGCAAAATAGTCTAATTTGTATCAAAATCTGAAGCAGAAACAGAAAAGGACTTCTGACCTTAACCGCTTGCACCTTGGGCCAGGGTTGATTCAATATCTGCTGGCTGTATGAATTACTTTTTAACTTAATCTCTGTAATATTTATAGGTCAGTCCCTAAAACTACTGAACTTAGATAACACTGAAGTTCCTGAGATGACCATACCAAAATAAAATGTGTTATTTCAGCTTTCTAAAGGACAGTTGAAGGGGGAGAGACAGAAGTCTTTTTCTTAACAATAGCTTTCTGGCTGGAACACTGAAGAATCAAAAACCTGATGCTCAGCTGCTGTGTTGCACTGATGTACATGATCTGTGACATAGAACAAGGTGCAGGGGTCTCTCCCCTAGAGCTAGTGAGATGGTATATCCAAGCACAACAGTAGCTTCAGTCCTTAAAAAATATAGCTAGAAAACTAGTAAGTGTCTTCCCTCAACATCTTAATGTGAAACAAGAGGTAGCATGGGAACACCCCCCCCATACCTCAAGTGTCTTTATATACACACCTCAATTCCATGTAAAAGCTAGGGAAAGGAATTTCCTAAGAGGGGAAATAAAAGGAAAACCAAACTCTCATATGTTTCCTTAGGAACTAAACTCATGGATTTTCTTCTCTGATCATTGTGGTTTTTTTCATTTAAAATCTGGTCATTAATCATTTGTTTTCAGGTAATTTTGGGAGAAAACTACAGTTTTTTTCTCTAGAAATGACAAAAGCTCATGCTTCCTACATTGGCCTCCTTGTATTTTTTTCTGAAGTTTCAGCTCTTGCATGTTCAAATAACTGACTACATAGATGGCTACACATAAGAATTTATTTTGATTTTATGGGTTTCTTTCAGACTCTGGTTTTGGATACACATCACTGACATACAGTCTTGATACTTATGTGATCAGATACACTTGTGCTTCCAAACAAAGGCCCCTGTCAAGCACACACTTCGAAATTGCATCTTAAACTTTGGTTGAGAGAAAACTAACATCCACCTTTGTCATTGTCTCAGAAGGAATTCCTAGCTACTCTGCAGAGAACTTCCAAGGGAAAATTATAGCGTAGTTAGAAGTAGTGATGAGGGGGGAGGTTGGCCCATAGGTGTTTTTTGCTTTGTAAGATGTACAAAACAGGGTGGAGTACATGTACAATAATGCAAGGAGCAATTGCAATAAATACATTGAGCTCCTCAGCAGAAAAAAAAAAAACATTTCCTGAAAAATAAATAATATAACATAAAATAGTAGTTCTATACTTAAATTCATGGAGATGCAGCAGTGTAGACAAATAGTTCATGCATTTTCTTCTCAGAGGAAATAAAAACATTAAATAGTATGGTTTTCTTACGTAACACAAAGTATATTCTCTTAACAATGGCATAGCAAAAATGATGGGTTCCACAAAAAAGTATGTAATTTCTATCCCCTTTAAAATTGTACTTCAAATGGACAGCAGTAATTATCAGTAATAATTTACTGTTTCCTCAAGGCAGTAATTGAAATGTAAGAACTGTCTCTTTTTCCAGGTTTGTCCTCAATTGTGCAGGCAGCTTCTGCTAGCATTATCAATCAGATAGCAGGGATCCTGCACAGAGCAAGCCATCAAGACAAAAAAAGCACGTTATTGCCAGTATCCTTCCATAAGTTCTCTTCTGTAATCTGGCAACCGAAAAATTACATGTCTTTTTCTTGAACAAGCAACTGCTGGGTTCAGTACTATTGCTCTGCACTGAGCCATTGCTGTAGAAGAGGTAAAGATAATGATATCTCTTAACTCCAAAAGGTTTCCTGGAATAGATCTCATAAAATTCCTACTGTTCTGTCTTCACACACTGTGTTCACATAGTTCTCTTCTCATTGCAGCATCTGAGTACTTACCATAGAGAATTAGAGTTCAGGCACTCTCCCCATTGTTCAGCTGTACACTCTGGTGTATCTGGTAAACAGGAACTATCACAATCCTTTTCTGTCATCCTAACCCATATGTCATCAGCTGCCATGCCTGTTAGCATCTTACTGAGGGTGGTACCTTCTACTTTTTTTTTTGTAGCTTTTAACTCTGCTACAGACATAAAACTCATGAAAGTGATCCAGTCCCCTGGTTTGGAGAATTACTCTCACCTGTAGTGAGATTTCTTCCTTGTCACATTACTGTTTTGTCATACTTAGAAGCTGCAAGGTAAGAGCAACTCATCTACTTAAAAGCACAGGTCTTCTTTAGGAAAAAAAAAAAGTAAAATTGTATATCAAAACACGTTACTAAGACTATACTCAACAATAAAGAGCTTAAATTTCTTCAACATCTTCTCCAAGGTTAGCCTCTATAATTTATTGGAGAGAGATTAAACTGGAGGGTTCTTAGAGTTACACCTTTCTTCTGTTGTCTGTAAACAGTTATTCAAAGAACCTCCTCTGAGCAAGCTCCACTCTCTCCACTCTCTCCTCTCCTCTCCTCTCCCCTCCCCTGCCCTCCCCTCTCCTCTCTCCTCTCCTCTCCCCTCCCCTCTCCTCTCCCCTCCTCTCCTGATTGCTGTTTACCTGCCCTCACTTCATATGTGTGGGCACTGAAACAAGAGACTAAATAATTTCCTTAATTTCTCCTTTAAACTGTAAGGATTTTAAAAATATTAGTTCTATTGTAAAATTCAGTCAGCACAGTCAAGACTTCAGCTTTAAATAAAACCTCCTTAATATGAACTCTCAAAAGCACAATGGAAAATCTTCCTAAATTTTAAAAGAATAATTAGTTACTTTATACTTTTTAGCATAAAAATGAACATTGGCTTTTCCTCAGCAATAGCGACTATGAGTCTGATACATCATCATAAAGCACTGATCACGTTGGGTAAAGGGGTGCTGGGGCTGTAGCCAAACTGGGGCTGTATTTTCCAAACTTTCTAAATAAATGCTTTTTTATTCCATCCTAACCTGTGGGGAAAACAGCATGATAAACTGAAAACACATCAGGTGTTGAACTATGTAGTAACAGCATTGTGTGAAGATGTTACTGAAGTAAATTGAGTTAATGCTGGTGACAACAGTTGCCTTTTAAACAATAAGATTCTCTATCATTGAAAAAGAAGTTAAAGTAAATAAATCAGATAATATTTCTAACTATTATAATTTTTGTTACTCATTTTAAAAAGTTCCTAATATTTCTGTTCAGCTCATTTCCTAGAGATAACAGTACCCTTACCGTGCATGGAGTTTGCATCCAAGGCTCTCCATCTATCTGCATAGGCAGAGACTTGCTTGTCCTAAAGGGATATATTTCATAGTATAAGAAAAAGTAACTAGACAAAATTAATAAATGTATTTATTAAGGATTCAAATAGGTGATGGCACACACATAATCCTGATTTACCTCTAAGCTTCTATGTAATCTCCAGTATGACCCAACATGCTTACAAAAGTAACCTAGTCACTTAGAAGGCTTAGTTTGATTTTCAATACACAAAGTAAAAACATTGCAAGCATTCACATATCTTACTAGATTACTAGATGCTACTCTCTCATGGGAGAATAGTCTGTAATTTGTGAATTAAAGAGTGAATTATTCAAGAACTTCAGGAATAAACCTTATTAACTGAAAAGACAAAGGAACTTCAGCAATATTTTTATAATTTAGACTAAATAATATAAAGGAAATAAGAAATAAATTTTAGTTCTATTATCACTATATGAACCACAAAAGATGTTTTTACATTTATATTTAACTCTGGATTAGAAAGAGCACTCACATAACATGACAGCTGTACTATATTCAGAGGCTTTAAGATACCATGTCATAAATCTAATTTGTTAGTAAAGTGGCACTGATTTTAACACAAAGCTACGACAGTGTTCCCTGTCCAGTTTCAGATATCACATTAAGAAAAGTATAGGCAAATGAGAAAAAGGAAAAAAAAAAAAGGATGATCTTTTTGAGTCTTTTCCAACCCTATATTTCTGCATTATAATAGCTGGCACACAAGACTATTAGAAATAACATGGAGCACATAAATCTAATAATGGAAAAAAAGAGTCAACTGAGCGCTCGTGTTGGTCAATGGGAATTCTGGCTTGGACATTATTTGAAAACAACAAACAGTTCATGGGATTATTATGGCCATCTATGGCCATATGTGGAGGAAGGGAAGAATGTTCAGTGAGCTCTAATTTCATAGGTTTGGAAGGGTTCTGAATCTTTTGCAGTGTGACCCTGGTGATGTGTGATTTTATAAAAGTTATCTCTTGCTATCCAGAGAAGGTTGCAATGCCTCTGTGATCTTATTTCTATTCCTCATCCACATGAGAGAGTACTTCTGAAGTCAACTTCACCCAGTCCTTGAGAGGCTTAAAAATATGTCAGGTGCTTTGGAAAATCCTAATTATTTTCTTAAAGTTTCTATTGCTGTTCTTCTGTTTTATGCTCATTTTAGGCTTTGAAGGCTTATAATTGGATAGTTTATGATTTTATTAAGATTTTGGAAAATGATTCCTGCAAAATTCTTCACCGAGGAAGAGCTGACCATCTCTCTCTTTTCTAGTATTTATCTAATCCAAAAGTTATAATAAGACTTTTTTTCCTTGAGTCCTAATCCAAGTTTCCTCTATTGTGAATGTTCTGGTCACTTTTAGCATAGTAAACAATAAAGCACAACTAATTAGCATGCTCCACCATTAGTGGCTTACACATACCAACACATTTATTAACAGTGACTTGTCAGTGTTCAGTAAATAACAAATAAATTAAAACCAGAGCACTTTGACTTCTACAGATCAAAAAAATGCTTTACAAATACTAATTACATGCTACTATTCCCTGGTGAGGTATGCGTTATAAATGGGTTAAAATGTGTCAAAGTAATGTTAAATGACTTTTTGCTCAAAATTGCATGGAGTGTATGTCAATAATAAACCCCAAGATGTTAATGCCTTACTCCTTCTCCTCCAACTACTTGACAGTACTTCACAGGATGAAGTGACAGTTGAATACAACATATGAAAACTGAATGCAAACACCCTTTTTCTAGGTTTTTTTGACACATTTAAAGAAAGGAAAGTGTATGGACATAGAATATGTATAGAATAGCCATATTTCATATACAAAAATGATACTTTCACAAGAAGTAAGAACAGTAACTATGACTATTAAACTACCAAAGGAAGTGAACTGGTAATATATGAAACTTCACTGTTTCACTGTAACAGTGCAGGGCAAATTAAAGCTGCTGATACCTGATGACAACAGATGAGCACTGGGCAAGTCGTCTTCCAGCACTTTTCAGACCTGTGTATATCTGTCCCATCTCCATGGCTCCTTCCAGACCAACCACTTCCATAAGCTGGTCACTCAGATCTGCAAAAGTTGAAAAAACCACATTTTGTCTAGAGAGCAGTTTGAAAGGGGTCATCCTGACCAGCAAGAATTGTCAGAGGACCAGCTGACAATAAAACATGTGGAGAACGAAAAAATGATGATTCCTTAGAACTGATTACAGCTTTAAGGTTAGACACATTTGGGCCTGTTGTCACACCATTCTAAAATAGCCTGACCAAAATTATGCTAAAATACAATAATAATCTCCGTGGTTTACTTTAATACATACATACGTCACAAATAATCTTATTATATGAGCAAATAGGAGAGACTCTTTCATTTAGGTTACACTCATAGAAGGAGATGTTTGCAGTTTAGAAATTTATGCTGATCACTGTTTCAACATATATGTAAAATCTAGTAAAGTCACAGCTTCAGACCCTATTCGATTCTCTCCAATTCAGCCTTTGTATGCATGCATTATTAGAGACCACATACTATTTTTAGCATTGGATCTTTGTCTCAATTAGTGCACAGATTCAGCAACTATTCATCTAGCTTTCCTGAACTTTGTAGTACTTGTTTGCACCCACATATATTTTTGTTTCACATTGCTTTTTGATTACGTAGCATTTTGGCATTAAACTAAAAAAAAAACCCAACTAAATAAATAATGTCTCTGGCAAAATAAATATTAGTTTTCTTGAATTCAAAGAGCAAGGACAAATTCTGTCTAAATGAGCAGGGTACTGAAATATTATCCAGAATCAACTAGGGTGTTTTGTATGAAACATTTTATATGCTCCTGTTTAAATACATGCTGCCAAGACCAGATGGACAAGAAAAAGAAACTTTTTTTTTTGAGTTGTATATTATGTGTGTTTTATAGATTGGCTGTCAATATCCATGTTTCCAAAAGGTATACTATTTGGTGAAGCACAGCAATGAGCTAAAATGTTAGAGTCTATCATCACATAAAAAAAACAAAAAAAACAAAGAAAGGACAGCACATTAGTCTTTGTACATTTTAAACCCTTCAACCTTTAATGAAGGTAGAATTTCATGCTAATTATCATATCTATGAGACTAGTCCAAAGTTTCAAAGGGAATCTTTTCTGTTCACTTCTTTGGGCTTTGAATGAAGGTAATTAACTGAAAGAAGTACCATAATAGAGGGGAAAAAAAAGTATTAAAAGCAAATAGGATTTATGGTCTGGATTATTCTGCTTCCAACCAGAAAATCTGATACTAACCAAAGCCTTAATTTTTCTTCTTATACTTTCTTAATATTCTTTGCTATTTTCATTTTCTCATCACAGTGAAATCAGTTCCATATAGTATTAATGAAGCAAAACCAAACCCTATTCTTTCCTATTAAGAAAAAAAAAATAAGATAGACAAAAGATAAAAATATACAATATGATTACTTTTAACTATATATTTTTACAGTTTGCATCCCTGTAATGCTTGTAAACCCAATTTTGTATGTCTGGCTTTCTGCTGAATTGGTTTTCTATTAAAACATTTCCCTTAAGTTACTAGTTTTTAAACTTAAGTCAGATTTAAACAAATTCTGCTTTTCTTGATAGCCATAGGGATTGAAATGGGAAAGTCCTACTCATTTGCAAAAGTGATTATATTATAAAAAGCACACAGAACTTTATAGATGTACTAAATCATTAAAATATTTCCAGCCAAAGAAAACCTAAAATTCCTACTCTGTTATTAGAAAATTATTATTTTTAAAACAGTAGAATAATTAAGAACACATTTTTATTATTGACAGCTCAGGCAACATATGAAAAACCCAGAAGAGTGACATTTGCAGTGATGTAAATTTGATGCATCATTTTTCAATAGCTATGAGATTAGTGCCAGTGCCTGTAGGTAACTAAGAGCCAAATCCTGCCCTTTGATCTATACCACACATATAAAAAAAAGTGGTATATTAAATATCGGAATATAGAACTGAACCATACTCTTAACCTACCAAAAAAGTGAAGCCATTAAAAAAACTTCACACTTGCAGTGGCCCATTCCCAAAGTGGGGTTATTTTAGGCCAAATATTAATGTTTTTAGAATCCAGCTTAAATTACACATAACCTTCCTTCAGAAGCAGTAAAAACTAAAGCAAATGTAACATGCAGTTATTGACTTAGGGTTAGTTCATGCTCCTGCCCTTGCTAACATATTTGACCTGATGTTTTTGCATAGCCATATCCATTTCAACAAATCCTTGAGCTGTATTGACTTTGACAAGAGCACATAGTGAACAAAAGTGGAAAAGGGAATGTGCATATTTTAGACCCATTCTTCAAAGATGTTACTTGGCTATAGGTACACTGGTTGAATATAAAGGGTCAAGACGTCAACAAATGGATTACATTTGTTCTTAAAAGGTCCTCATCAAAGACTCTGAAAGGGACTAAGCTCTATTAAAGAGATCAGGTCTTCTATTAAATTAAAAGATAGGAAAGGGAAAGTCATTCTTCATTCTGGTAGAAGTTTATCACTGATATCTCAGAAAGACCTGTGCTGGCCTCTGTACTGCTCAACATATACCCCTAAATAATCTGAAAATAGAAGTAGATATGGAGTTGCTGAGGATTCAACAAAGTAAAGACAAAAGCCAATTATAAAAAAAAGTTTAGGAATTTTACTTTACTGAGTAATAGGGCTATATGAAGGCAGAAAATTCAATACATGTAACTTAATGCCCATGAAGGGAAACAGAGCTAACTACAGATATGTAGACTGTTATATTCACATATATTACATTTGAAAATAAATACGAAAATAAATATCTGTGTGTATATGTCCATATATACATGCATATTTGTTCTGCTGGGCTACAATTAATACTGTAATGCAGGAATTAGGCTTATGGAGTTATTGTGGCTACTTCAATGAAAATATCAGTTCAATGCTCAATAGTGATCAAACATAATCAAATATTGTGATTGGTACATCCATACAGTACAGAGTTTGTAGTTCTGGTCCACTCAGCAATGCACAGGAAGATATAAAATAACTGGAAAAGACAGTAACAAACAGGGTAACAAATATGGAGCGACTTCTGTATGAAAATTAATTAGACTAGGACCTTTCAGGAAGTAAAGAGATGAATAGATGGAAGATGAGAAAATAATGACTGTCATGTAGTAGGTGAAGAGAGTACTGTATCAAAATGCAAGAACTAAGGAGTTTCATAGTTTCACTCCCAGAACAAGCAGAAAATCCTTATTACATAGTACTTTGCTATACTATGATGCCATACTAGACTTCAAAATTCCCTAAATCACAAATTGGAAGTGTATCTTGACAGAATAATCACTGTAAGTTTGTTCTCTTACACTGTATTTCTAATTAGGCAATACAAGTTGGTGTTAGAGATCATATACTGAGCTATACAAATGTGTAAGATGACCTAGTACCACTGTTTGTGTTGTCTTATACATCTTATAAATTGTAGACCAGAAAAAGGAATGCTGCCCTTCACTAAACATCATTCATCACTTAAAACAGCGTATAATGTGGACTTTCTATGACACATTCCAACGTGCTTGAGACCTAATTCAGAAAGTCACTTCTTTTCCATCCTCAAATTATATTCTAAATTTACACGCTTGTGTGTACATCTGTGCATGTGTCAGCCAACTACAGAGCAAAAAATGTATCTCTTTTTAGGCACGTTGTATTTTTTCTGTGTTCTACAGATTTTTATTCTGAAGAGAAAATAATCAGTTGGTGACTGTACTGATAAAATTCTCCAATGCATGATTCACCAGTTCTAGAAGGTTTAGATTTAGGAAACTGAAGCTTAAGTTTTCAAAAAGAATTCAGCAGCTAAGAGAAACAACAGCAATTACCAGATCCTGAGCAGCTTTTCAACCTAGCCAGGTCACTTAGTTGCCAAAATGAGTGCTAAAGTCTTATAGGTAAGATATTATGGAGAGTATCTCAGTATTAGTGCATTAGGAAAGTGTTTTTTGACTGGGGCCTTGGGGTTCTTGAGTCTGTTTGTTCTACTTTGAGCTCTGTGAAAGAACTGAAGGCTCTCACTTGTTTTCTATCTGAATGAGCCATTAGAGTGTGTGGGAATGTTTTTACAGCACCATGCCTCTCCTGCCCTCTTCCACAAACCAAAGTACTTCACGTGTCTCCTCATATTAGTCCTGTCAGTAAAGAAAGCCAGCTCTCCCGGGAGAGCGCTGCTGTCAGCAGATGGTGACTAGCATGCAGAGGGGCATCTGACCCCTTGGACTCATTCCTGATGGGGAGATAAAGTCACTAGGGAAGTAACTGCCCATTTCTTCCCATCAAGCAGCAGAAGAAAGAGAAGTCCACACAGAAACTTGCACAAGTGGCAGACAAAACACTGTATGTGAATATGAGCCACTATAGCACTTCTCCAAGGCACGAAGAAACACACCTGGGGACTTCAAAGCTTTGTACTGAGGAGTTTATGTTATCCATTAGCTTGGCATTAGCTGAATGCGTCAATATTCAAAATGAACACACAAGAGAAAAACACATTTGGAATTCATCTATGAAGATAATGCAAGTAAAGCAAAATGGGCTAGGGAGTGGGAAGAAGCATGGTGTGATTAGAAATTCTGATTTACATAGAGAACTTTCCCTCTATAATGGAACTGGTTTTGATATCCAATTTATCTTTGCAATATATAAATATTGCTGTCCTGGCAAGAGATTGAATGACTCTATTATAACTTGGGGTTACTGCACTCACTCAAGCACATTTGCATAAAAACACTGCTGGTCAGTGCTAAATCTGTCTCTGGCAGCAGTTTGTCTTTGAAGAGAAGGGGCTCCATGGCTTGCTAAACGTAATCAAAGCTTACTAATCATCATGCTGGAAATTTTTTGGTTCCAGTTAAAATACTAGATAAGAATTTGAAAATTGGTATGGTGCCAAAGGATCTTTGAAAAGCTCCTAAGCTCAATGCTCTGTACCATATGACTGCTTAAGTGTGTTCCTAGAACATGGCATGTATTAAATCTAGTTACCTATCATGCAGGAATGTGGGGTCACTCCATATACAGGGATAGGGACTGCTGATTTATAAAATGCTAAAAATGTGTTTAATCTTAGAATCATAGAATGGGTTGGAAGTGACCGTAAAGATCATCTAGTTCCAATCCCCTGCCATGGGCAGGGGCACCTCTCACTAGACCAGGTTGCTCAAAGCCTCATCCAACCTGGCCTTGAACACTTCCAGTGATGGAGCACCCACAAATTCCCTGGACAACCAGTGCCAGTGTCTCACCACCCTCATAGTGAATATTTTCTTCTTAATTTATAGTCTAAATCGACCCTATTCCAGTTTAAGGCCATTACACCTTGATCTAGTGCTACAAGCTGCCGTAAAAATGTCCTCCCTGTCAAATCCATGTCTTTCCAATTTAGAGACCAGGATGTCATGTGGGACAGTGTCAAATGCTTTGCACAAATCCAGGTAGATGATGTCAGTTGCTCTTCTATTATCCACCAACACTGTAACCTCATTTGTAGAAGGCCACCAAATCTGTCAGGCACGATTTGTCCTTGGTGAAGCCATGTTGGTTACCACCAACCACCTCCTCATCTACTAGGTGCTTTAGCAGAGCCTTCAGGAGGACCTGCTCTGTGATCTTGATGGGCACAGAGGTGAGACTGATGTCACAGTATTCTCCTGATTTCAAATGAACAGCTTTTCCTAGATTCCTGGTTCCAAGCAATCAGTAGACCTAGAGCAATCTGTACATCCCACTTTTTGTTATGCTTTGCTTTGCAGAATCTATGTGAATTAACATATGCCTCAATATTTATAATTGTTTATATCAGAATTGTACCTGGAAGTCCAGATGATGTCAAGGCTCTGTGTTGTTACTGATTCACAGACATGTAACAAAAGACAGCTTGTGTGTCCAAAAATTAATTATAGACAAATAAAACAGAGAAGGCATTGGGGAAAAATAATATTATTGTGTCCATTATACAAAGCAAAAATTCTACACAGACAAGTTTAGGTCCTGCAAAAGATTTGTTCTCATGTTAAACTGGATACATTGTCTATAGACACACAAGAGTCATTATTTCTACCATGTAAAGTTAAGCACATGAGTTTGCAGAACTGACCTGGCTAGGATCACCCATTTGTGGCAGAGAGAGGAAATAAGTCAGCAGCTCCTGAATTTCAACGTTCTGCTTTGAAAAGTCTATTCTCTCTCTTACTATTGAATTTGAGGATATATATCAAGTACTACATCTATAGTATTTGACCCAGCATTGAGTATTTTACATTGCCATGTTTGCTTGTAAACATTAAAAATCTCAGGTGGCTTCATACATCTATTTCATGCCAGTATTGATTATCAACTCAAGTCTCAACTCTTGTGTTCATAATTTTTTCCTGTTTTCTAAACAAAACAAAACAAGCTAAGTCTGCCTCTTAGTGTGAGATATATTATTGTTGTAATTTTCACCCTGCTAAGACACTCAGATATGGTGCTAATAAATTAAGTAGACATTTTATATATATAAACATACACAAAAATGCACACACTTTTTCTGCTTATGTGTACATACACACATATGATATATACCCATATTTATGCATACGTGAGAAATTCAGAACATTTTTCCTTCACCATCTGAACTGATGATGCACTAAGTAGCTTTACTGGGGTAAGAGGAATGCAAGGGAGCTATTTTTGACACTTAAAATTAATGCAATCAATAAAATCCTCTTTCTGCTGAATTCAGTGGCAAAATCATTACTGTCTTCAGTGGAGTCCAGATTTCACCTAGTATCTTTCTTATATCAGTCTAGCACAAAGAGTCCATCCTCAGATGGAATCATTTAACAGATACAGCTCAGCCTAGAACGGTATAATGTTTTTTATTTTTTTTCTTGTGTTTATAATCATCTCCTTACTCTCATTAATCATTGAATGACAAGTTTCCCAAAAAACTAGAAGGGCAAACAAGGAAGAATCAGTCCTTATAATTAAATATTTTATGAAACCTTTTAATGTGCACAGAAGGTCTTTGTAAAACTTTTCCTTAAGTGAACTTTTTTTTTCCTTGCTTACTAGGGGGAAAGAGGGGAGAGTTTTTCATAGGGACTTTTTTGATTAACAGTGAAAGAAGAGAAATTTTTAAAAAATAACCAATCCACCCCAGAGCATTCAAATTAAATCACTTCCACCCAAAACCTACTCCCAAATACCAATGTTCAGATGTTCAACTTTTGAAACAAGAGGTTTCATCTTCCAGTTCGGGAGATCATTATGGATAAGTCTTTTATGGTAAAGCTTGGCAGAGAAAATGTATTCTTTTTTTATAGATTTATTCTTTTAATAGTTTGAGGTACAATTGCATTGAACATGCTGCTGCACCAAAAAGCCCCCTATTATTTTAATCTGTATTCTTTTAAAAGTTATTTGTTCAAAAGGATTTCACTGTGTTGCTCTTATACCCCCTTCATCCAACAGAACAAAAGCTGTTCTATGAAAGGAGTCTAAACTTGGACAAACCGTAAAAAAAAAGCAAAGTTCCTCTCTGTTTTTATCAAATTTGATTGCTGCAGCTGTTCCCAGTTTCTGTATTTTAAAAATAGCCTTATTCAGTGCCTTGTTGGCTAAAGGCCAGAGTACCATTAGAACATGCTGTACGGAAAACCTCTATTCAGTTACAGATACAGAAATATATTTAAGATCAGTGGGGGTCATCTGCAGCAAACACTTGTACGGGGGAAAATGGAATTTTAATGCGCTTGGACTGCTCACCACTTTTAACAGATATTTAAGAACTTCAAACCGGATATCTTTCTATTTGTATTGGTACTATCATATTACTGAACATCAGTTACAATACAATAAGAGCAAGTCAAGATCATTTCAACTAACAAAAATAGATCTAATTCTCAAATTACTCCTTAGTAGTTCTGGCATTCACTTTAAATGGCTCCTAGTAATATTGGATATTTGATTAGCGTATAAAAATGCCACAGCCTAGAAAAGAAAAATACAGTAATATTGATGGAAATGTAGAAATCTGATCAATGAAAACCAGCTTTGATTTTTACATTTCTAAGAGGACTAGTACTAACGGTGGATAAATGTTCCCTTTCTGCAGGGCAGCAAACTCTAATAATGGCATTATCCCCCCAAAGAGTTTTTTAGTTATCCACCAGAAAGAAACCCTCATTCCATGTACATGAGTATTAAAACTCCTTTTGATCAAAGTCACATTGATTTTGGTCCAGGAGTTCAGAAACCTCACAAAGATTATCTTAATTCCTCTTTCTCTTCATGAGAACCAATTTCATTTGCTTCCTCTACCATGCTAGTATTCCACGGTATTTGGAAATCACAGCATGCAGAATAGATACGGATTTGAACAGCAATTATTAGTGATTAACCAAGAGCCCAACCTCTGGCAAGTATTCTGAAAATCAATGCGATGTATCATAGATCACTTTTAGGCATTGCTGACAGTCTAGAATGCCTGCAATTAAGTATTTAAGGTTATGCATTTCTACTGCAGGGCGGGAGGAGTCTTAAGCATGGTAGAGATATCCAAGGTCATTATTTGGATAGGTACTAACAGGAAAGAAAAAACAGCAGTGATGCCATCAATATGATCTGGAGATTACTGAGACTCCAAGTTCTTAGTGGCTGGTTGGCCTCCTAAGTTTTTGCACCCTCACTCTCTCAGTACCTTAGTTAATTTAATTAAACAAATGCAACATCACACTTTGGATTGCAAGTTCAATTACATTGTCCACACCTTCTCTTTGTACAGAAGAAGCATCAGGCAATTCAATGAAGTCAAATCTGATGAACTCTGGGGCAGATATTCATATCATCTAAGTAAACCAATCTTCCTAAAATTCCTGCAGTGAGTGAAAGTAAAGAAGCTTTGATTTAGTTTCCCACTAAACTAACTGTGTTTGGTGTCATCTACGCTGGCCTAGGATTTCCAGGACATTCATAAAGGGCTGACAAGCCCGACACAGGAGCAACAGAAGAAGCAGATGAAAGGATGGTATCTTGAG
>VZZY01014643.1:48231-68017 GCA_013400335.1 Eurystomus gularis
AACTCTAAGGGTGTTAGGAACACATATATGGAGAACTGAAGAAAGCTCAGAGCTCAGTGATTCAGAAGACTCTAAGAGGTCTGGTTTTCTGGAGAAGCATATTTTTCTCTGTTGTTGCCAGCTAGCATGCTTGGTCTACTTAGCACTGTGTCTAAAGCTAACTTTCTGCTAAATCTACCACCCAAAGTTACTGCATGTGTGGGCTCCTTTGTGGAGGCTAAGGCTTGCAGAAGTGATACACCCTCTGCTTACTCATTTAAGGGTGTGAGGGCTGCTTTTTGGTTACCTATGGAAGTTAACCTGGAAAGACAGAAGATTGCTGATGAATATTTTGGAATTTTCACCTTCCAGGTTACTTTCAACAGATAGCCACGAGACAAATTTTAAAAATTCTGGTCTCTGCCCAACAAATTATTTAAGCATGGATATTCAGTGATATCAAATGGACTACATGCATGTTTCAAGCATGACTGTTAAATGCTCTGTTTACTCAGGCCTATCTCTATGGTAACTGCTTTATGGAACATGATTTCAGAATACTAATTATAACGCAATATAAATAAGGCTGTGTACAACAAACAGGTTTGCATTTACATGTTTGAGGCATCCGAAAATTCAGCCTTACTTGTATAGTATAATGTGTGATTGATTTTGGAAAAATATTTTTCATCATTGTAATTCACGCATGGTAATGGTAGTTGTATTTTCTTTTCCATAACATTACTTTGCACTAGGATAAGCAGCACATGGGGACTGCAATATAGTAAGGGAATTAAAGGAAGTAGAAGATGCAGGTGCACTAATAAATGGGTGGCCTTTGGATTACAGTATTTATGTGTGCTATGTCAAGCTAAACAGAAACCTAAATGCTACACATAAGAAGTGGTACAACAAGAACATCTGTGTTGGGAGACTGAACTGGCATGGCTAATACCTCCAGTGCCAGGTGCAAAGGAAGTTTCAGTACAGCTTGAGTAATTTTGTCTGCTAGCATCTGTATATATCAGATTATCTCTCCTCATTCCTCCACAGTCCGCTAGAGCATTTGTATAATACATCTGCCTTTAGATTCTAGCATAGCAAAAGACAGTTTGTAATCCTTCCATTCTTGGATCTTAGCCTCATTTTTTGTTGTTGTTGTTAATTTTTGGTCTTGCTTTTCACAGAAGCGTAAGGCCAGAGTTACTAGCATTTTCTAAATCTATGTTTAAGGAAAATGAGTATTTTTCCCTGGGAAAGATAAAGGAAGAATCATACCTTTGATCTATTTCAAACTGCTCAATATGCCTGCAGAGAAAGCTTTTGCTCTCTAAGATACTGAAGTGGGACTGAAACTTTGCATTTCTCTGAGAAAGTAAGCCCACTCTTCTGAGAAATTCTAGATTTTCATGTAAAGTCACTTTTAAAAGTCAAAGTTAAAGATATAATGAAAATTTTCATTTCAAGTTCAAGTGACATCCTTGATTCATAGAAATATTTATTATATTTGGTAGAAGGCTTATAATACTTGAAAGAATGAGACAGCTGGCTGACATGCTTGCTAGGAGATGCAAAACCAGTCACTTGTGATGAAGTCCAATCCTAATGATCTTTGAAATATGCGAAATTCCAATAGAGTCCATTGAGACCATTACTTACTGTATTAAGTGGCTCAGGCTAAATCTTTTACTTCTTAATTAGGCAAAGATTTCAGGAATCAATTGTTCTACAAAGCTGAAAACTTACAAAAACTACCAGTGATCATGTTAGTTCACAGCAGTCTGCTCACCATTACCAAGACATCAATGAAAGCTGAAGTTTTTCCCCAAAGGTTTTGGGAAGACAAGAAAAATAAATATTTAAATATAAGAATAGTACCTGTATTCTGGGGCAATAAAATCTGTTCATATTGGTACATTGTTAACATGTCTGAACCACAGCTCTCCTTGTTTTATTTGTCCAGGACTTTTAACACGACCTACATTTCTATTCAGGACAGGAACAAACTGTCGTCAATAGTACAATTGGACATATTGAGCTTTGAAGGAATTTCTTCAGAAATGTTTGTGGAAAACTATTTCTTTCTCTTGGCAGCTTCAAATCACCTCCTTCCATCCTCAACCACTAATTAAACCTCTTGAATATGTCTAATAAATAATCTAAAAAAGGAAAGGACAAATTAAGTCTACACTTCAGTGGGAACTGGGAGTTTGTTTCATCGCATTGTAAATTATCTTTGCTAACGTCTAACAAGGTGTGACAAAAATGCAATAAATACAAATAAATCCACAGGGATGAAACTCAAAAAACATTACAAAAGCTTGATTTTAGGAAAAAAAGCTGTAACAAATTTGCAATTGCTAGTTACTCATCCTTCCTTGTTACTTCAGTTCTAATGCCAAATTCCTTCATTATTTTTTGACCCGATATGAAACACCATCTGGCAAAAGCATGTTGCAATTCTAGATAAATGAAATAATTGGATGGTTGCTTTAAAATATATTTCATCAATAGATATTATTATATATTATCAAAACTACATTCCCATTTCTGAGCTCTATTGCCGAGCTATGACTTTTTATGTGTCTAGAGGACCCGGGATTTCCAGGCAGTCCTGCCTTTAGTGCTAGGCAGTCATGATCCTGATGAGCTTTCACAGTCATATAGTATCAGATGCATATGTCTCCTTTGTATTTATCATATGAATTATTATTATTGCTACTAGTGTTAGACAAGGGTAGCGCCGACAGACTCATCAAAATCACTGCCCTGTAGGACGAGATCACAACCTAAGGGTCTGACAGATCTGCAGCAAGAGATTACAAACCACATAGTTGATGTGGTTATCTTGTAATAGGCCACATGGCTGTGGTTATTCAGGTGCTGTTTCAAAAGTGGATCAAGTGTCCCTGTCATAAGGTATCTCAATCACACTTCAAAACATCTTTAGAATAATTGTGGCCAGCCAATTACTTTCAATCCACTGGCACAAAGCTGTCAAGGTCTGAGGAGATTGTCCTGTTGCTGGAGTCCTATGGATGAACTTTCATGTCAATGCAGTCTCATTTGCTAGTCTAGGGATCTTCTGCAGTGCACACCTCCCTAGGCACACATCATGGGAGGAATCAGGCCAGAAGAGACAAAGAAGTCATTTATTAATTGGATATATATTACAGTGTTGCTCCTTGACAAGTTATGACAAGTGTGGAGTAATGGTGAAAAACAAAATATTTGCTCATGATGAAAAGCGGTATACAAAACAGCAGTTGGTCATGAGCAAACATTTTGCAGCAATAAAGACCCAGCTGCTTTCACTGACTAAAATGAAAAGAAACAATGCTGTAGGGATTGTGAAAGAAGATTTCCCAACTGATGGATTATATGGGAAAAAAGACTTCCTTACAAAGCATGAATACTCATAGTCCTCTTTTGATCCCTTTATAACGTATCTAATTTCTTAGAGTTAAGAGTCCTAGGTAAGTGTGCCATGCACAAAATGAAAACCTGTTCACAGCTGTTGAAACCAGTTTATTCTGTATGCCTGTTTTTGTCTTTCATTAATTATTCATTTATTGATACTAGACTTATGAAAAATTTAGTATAATGTTAATCCTCCCCTATACGAATAGGAGAAATTAAAGGAAAAGGGAGTTCATCCAGGTTTATAGGTATGTGTGATACAGCTTGTGATATTTCTAGAAAACGACAACAATATCAGGAATTAATGAGGAAAAATGTCTTGTGCATCACCTAAATCTTTAACTGCAATATCAGCTTATGTTAATCATATTTCAAGAGTTGGGTTGAACATGCTGTAATTGTGCCATCAGCCCACATGAATCAAAGCTTTATTTAATAACTGTAAAAGCTGCCATTTGCTACTTTTAAAATATCTCATTTCTCACGGCCTTTACTTGATAATGGTCACTAGAGTTACAAAATGCTAAAAATATCAACGTTCTTGAAAATTTTATTTGAGTTCTTACTGCACAAGCTCAAACATCTGTAACAATATACGGCAGTTATCAGGTTCTTTTAGTTTCTGGCAACCTTCAGTTAAAAAGGCTTTTAAAAGTGCAAGTAAAAACATTAGTGTTTTGACTACTTGTAAGAAACTGTTTTGTATACAATTAATATAAAGGGAACTGCCAAGTCAATCTAAGCTTACAATTCAAAGGTTTATGTTATTTTTATTTTATTTATTTTTGGATTTGTTAAAAAACAGAAACAAACCCCCAAGCTGTTGCAAAACCAAATACCAATCAAATATTCCAGGTATGCTAATTAAAATAGGAAAATATTGTTAAATTCAACAGATAAAATAATAAACTAGCAAAAGCAGAAAAGTCCCTATAGAGTTAATATCTGAAAAACCCAACTACAAATCCTCATCTGACTTATGCAAGGAAAAAAATAATCAAACAAAATCAAACTCTAAGAGCAAGTGTTCTCTCATAGTGAAAGTTCAACGAAAGTTTGACTCAACTCATATTGAGAACTGGACTCAGTCCTAAATCTGTTGAATAAGTGGAAAAGTATCCTCGCAGAATAAAAATTAATTAATGCTATTTTGGTTGTAGCATGAAAAACAAACAAAAACAAAAGGAGAGCAGTGAGGGAAAACAGAGTTAATTGCTAAGTTTTTAGATTTTTTTTTCCATCGTATGTTTTCTTCCAAAATATCCTGGAATATGACATTGCCAATGGTATTTCCCAGTGCTTAAACAGTTCCTTATATCATCAAAGCCCAGTATACACACTGAAGTTCATAGCACTTACCATGGAAAATATAATGTACAAGACTATATGGAGTCCAGAAAACTGTGGTCTTCACAAGAGGACTACATTAAGGTTAAACTGTCTGAACACTGGCACTTTCTACGTTCTAACTCTGTAGCCTTAAGATTGTTCTTTTAACTTACTTTTTATGGTCAGTGTACATAAAACACTTCATAAGTAAATTTACAGAATTTTCTACATGCATATACAATGAACATTTAATATAAAATTTTATGGTTACCTAATCCTATTAGTTGTCATTTCTTTTCAATTACATTTTTCATCTTTTATTGGCAAAATGGTTGGTTAAAAATTTAATTAAAGCTTTATCAAACTAATTACTTTTTGCTTAGCCTCCATCATACACAGATTTTCTTGCTGCCACACTTCAGCTGGAAGGCTGTAAAGGTTAAGACAGAGGCTGCCTATTGCTTTTCCTGTTTCACAAAATAGGACCATATTTTGAGGTTGTATCATAGGAATCATGACTACTGCTAATAATATGAAGTATAGATCTTTATTTGGGATCTGCTCCAAAGCCTGCCAGTTCTGTGGGAATAAAATAATTATCATGTGTTTGGTATCTTAACTTCCTAAATGGATGTAATATCAAATGAGTTGTGTAAGAAATTATCACTTAACCACTCATTTAATTTAATGTAAATATTAATCACAGAGTGACAGATACACAGGTAGAAAAGTCAGGGATTTTGAATTCCATTCAGCTCAACCATATAACTGCTATGTAACTTCAGGAAAGCCACCACATCCCATTTACAATACTGGTCCATTTGTACCTATTGAATTAATAGTACTATTTAGAGCCGCTATAGGTCTGGAGTCTTCTGGATCTTATGGGAACTTTAATGTATATACATTCCCAGAAAATTTTCCAACAGCTCTGGTTTCACATGTGAAGTCAATGATCAGCCACCATCACCAATGAAGCACTGAGAAGACTGCGAGATCTCCAGGGCATGCATTACTTTTTTTGTCTGAGTAGTACTCTGTTTCCCATAACTCACCTATTTGATTAGACTCCTTAGGAGGTACTAAAGTGTACACAAATAAGAAGCAAGAGGAGACAAAAAAGAAAAATAATTGCTACTATTAATCTAAGCGATGTAAACAATACACTTTGTATTGCGCTGCCGACTCCCAGGGGAGGTTTGTCAAAGAGAACATACACACGTGTGCACTAGGGTAGTGTCACTGAACAGTGCTCCCTCCCCAGTTTAGCAGAAATTCCACCTCAATGCAGACTGATGATTTACTTAGTATTTTCCTTGGCTGACTTGTGAAGTGTTCCTCACTTCAGCTCAGTCACTCAGCCTTCTTGCAAATCCCAGCTTATTGTTCAAAACTATTTTTTCCATCCATGGGGATTTTAATAAGAATGAATGAGTGAATGAGGACAGTTATGAAGGAAATTCATAGTATAAAGGAAAACCCTGAAATTCAGTTATTAATTGGGCACCCAGGCTTCACATATTTTTCAAGCTGACTAGTTCGTGCTCATTTGGACAATGCCAATGATCTCTTTCTAGGCTGACCATCATAAAGCCACTTGTATACAGTAGCATGGCTTTTCTCTGAGCTTGTAAGTGTGCCTACAGCTCAATAGGACTATTCACATGAACAGATGTTACTCAATGTGAATACTGGTTGCAGAATTAAGCCTGTCCTTGCTCTTCCTCCTGCTACAAACATCAGCTGCTCAGACATCCAGGCTCTTTCTTTTTTTTTTAATGGCTTTTTGCCATACACAAAGCATACACAAATTACTTCTGTATTTTTTTTTTTAAATCCTCCTATCTTCCATAAGCACTTACATAAGCATTAGTTTATATACTCCTCCATATAGTTTCTTGCATGGATAATGGTAAAAAATTGAAGTCCAGTTAGCTGTTTTGCGGCTTTCACAGATAAACAGAAACCTCTACCTGATCATTTTAAAGTATACACTTGAATGCATATGGAAGCATGCGGCACCAACATTGAATTTTTCTTTTCATATCATGCAAAGAAGCTGATAAATCTACAGATTGTTTGACTTGATACATTATTTTCATCCTAATGCAATTTTTGTCCATACCATATTAAATATATCATTTTAAAGTATTTAAAAGTGTTAACCATTGAAAAAAGAATTATTTGACAGACTTAACTGTAGTATTTATCAAATTTTAATATTAAGCACCTCATAATATCTCTTTATCTAACTGTCCCCCTCAGTTTTAACCAAACTGTAACTATTACAATCTAAATTCACATTTAGTGTAAGACACCCCAATTTAAGACCTGAAATTATGAGTGTTAACACTTGCTTGTAGAAATAAATTAAACATCTTGTTTGAAAACGAACAATAAGAATACTATTTCCCATACTTATTGCCCTCTTGTTAAAAAAACTGAAGGCATTTTGTTTAGTATTTATATTTAGCATTAGGTGATGGCCAAAACTGATCATTGATATTAGTATATTTTTGTCCATTTATATTTTTAAATCTCTCCAACTTGATTCTGTGTTGAATGCCCTGCTGAAGCTCACAAGTAAGTTAGAAAAGGTATAAAAAGATCCTTTGAAAATGAAAAAGAAAAATATCTAAAGAGAGCGAGCTTCACAAGCAGCAACTATACAACCAGGTTTAAAGACCAAAACAGGCTTGTGAGGCTTGTTTTTGTTTGTGTATTGTCTCCTTTTCTGTGTTATATAAAACTCTTTAGTTATTTCTCTTTGTTGCAAACTGTGAACCCAGTAGCCTAGGAGTAAAGATCTGTGAGGAAAACTTTAAGGAAAATACATTTCCCATACAGCTGGACCAGGTGGTCCAATCTGCCAGTTTACAACTAATTGGCAAACCATTTGCTCTTCTTCAGACCCCTGGTACATCACCTGTTCTTAATGACTTGTCAGAATTATGGCAAGTGGCTCCAGAATTTATTCTGACAGTTCTTTAAGAACCCTTGACTGAACATCATCTGGCCCTGCTGATTTATGTATATATTTAGTTTTTCTATGTATTCTTTTACTTCTTTATCACTCATTTAAAATAATCCTCATTAAATGTTAGCTCACTGTTCTTCTGTTTTCATACTAAAAAAGAACACAAACCTGAACACGGGGTGAGGAAGGTGCAGAAGAAAAAAAAACCTTGCAAAGCCCTCAAAACAAATCTTGATGAATATTTAAAAAAATATTGCAAGTTCCCTGCTTCTTCTTGGTTAGTATCAAAACATGCTAAATGGATGCAGATGCATGGATATGCCATCTAACAGAGTTAGACCTGTTTAACAGGTACAACCACACGTGCCAACAAATGAGGGAATTTGGAGTACTCACTATCCTCTTCTCTTATTCCACGCCCACAAATTACTCTCAAGGTAAATAGTCCAGAAATAGTGCTGATAGTTTCTTAAGTACCAGACATGCAACTGTAGCCATAATTTACAAACCAAAAAACAGGGTAAGAACATTGAGAATGACCAACCAACTTCTCCCAGCCCAAACCCTTAATCACAATGACCATTTCCTATGGTAAAGCATGCTATTTATGTAAGATTTCCCATATTAGTGTCTTTTGCTCCTTCTGGAAGATGCCACTATTTTCTAGCCTAGTATTTTCTGTTAGCGAAATTCATAATATATACTTACTGGTCTTTTCCTTTTTTTCTTATTTCATGTTAATTCTTTCATTCTCTCAGCTTATGGAGAGCCATGCCGGTACTCCTAGTACCAGAACTGCCATCTGCTGTTCCTTTATTATTGTATCATTCATTCTATGCCATCTTCCTTGTCCTGTCACCTCTTACTAACACTGCTTACTGGATCCTGGCACACTGATTCTTTTAATGTCACATTATCTCCCTTTAAAATGCAGTATATTTTAATCTTGTCTAAACTTAACTGGTTTATTCACTATTACAACAGACTGAGATCCACTGCATCTAAATTCTAGTGCCTTGTTCAGGGGGAACTGGAGGGCTGAGGAGGAAGGAGCTGAGGAGACGAGCATATTCAGCCCTTCTACAGACACACAACTCAGTTCCTTTTTTCATCAACAGGGAGAGATCTACCTCAGTTAAGTCTCAAGAAGATGGCCAAGTTAGGTTGGTCTCTCTCTTCTTTAGCTGCACAGGGAAGTAGCAAGTGTCAAATGGTCCCTTCCATTTAGGGTATGATCTTTCTAGCCATGTTACAAGGTGGGCACAGATGGATAAAGGATGGCTTTTATTAGGAAAGAGAATTATAGCCCCAGCAGGAGTACTTACTGATTAGCTCCTGGTACTAGGTGATACACTCAGGGTTTAAGCTATACAGAAGAGTACCCTACCAGTTTCCACAGCATTTTGGGTGACCATCAATGTGTAAGCAGAAAGATAATTGTCATGAGACTAGGACAAAAGCAGGAAAAAGTATTCCTGAAAAGCGGAAACACAGATTCAGCTACATGCAAGCTGAGTGCAGAACCAAGACATCTTTCCTGGATGAGGACCCTAACTAGCAGTCCTTAGTGGAAAAGGTAAAGGACCAGAAAGAGTTATCTGTGCTCCTGACTAGTATGGCACTTTCCTATCTCTCTGTCTGAACTGAGTCACAACAGAACTTGAGGTAGGAAATACACTTCTGTCTCGCCAGATAAATACTAAAACTCATAGGTGTTATCAGTAGCCAACCAAGCAGGCAGTTTCAGGCAACTGAGCAGTGCCTAATGCATTGCAGTGCCTAATGCATTTCAGTGCCTGGAGGGTCTGGACTGTGGAAGAAATGAAAAGGACTGGGTTTCTGTCTGTGGTTTAGATGGATTTTAGGCACCTTAATCACAAGTTAAATTGTATTTAGATTCATGGGATCCCATCTATCTGTTAATACTTATATTTTGATACTAATATTTATTTCACAGAATTGATTGGATGACTTCCTCCTGCAGATCTTACCAAATGCCATGATGCACATTGAAGCATTATGCTACATTATAATTAAGCTGAATGCCCCATGTTCAAGAATTATGTCTCTAACTTCTTGAAAGTCAAAGTTTATCTTGAAAATCAAACAGTTCCTAAATTAAATACAATCAAAGTATCAAAGTTTGGTATGTGCTTATTATACTTTTACAAATTGGACACTAGGATGAGATTTAAAATATGTTGTTTGTCCTTGAAACTCCCTGAATGTCATGTCTTAGCCTAGGGAATTTCTGTAGCTGGATTATAAACTCTTGGTAGAGTGATGAAAACACTGAATTATTGTGTAATAGACAGTGACAGCATAATACTCTACTTATCTGAAAGAACACTCCACCTTATGGTGGAAACAAAACCACTCCTTCAGCAAATACTGAATGAAAACAATAAATGATATTGACCCGAGGGACAAAGAATCATGCCTGGAAAACCCCCCATGGTACTCGGCAGCAAACCAGTTTTTGTTCAGTTTAAAAGTACTGGCATAAAAATGACATGCTTTATGCTGCTACTCTGTGTAATATATGCTGTTTGATAATACTGTACTTTGGGCCCAATAAGAACTAAAGAAGTTCTACCTCAGTACATGCTATGCTAGTATAACATTTTTCTCTTCTCAAATTGATACATGTGTTCAGAAGAGAAAGAATGTATAAATCCATACACAGAATGTCTATCAAAAATAAACAAACAAACCAAATCGATAAGACATACAGTAACATGTTTCTAACTGTATAGTTTTGCAGGGGAAAGAACTGGAGAAATTTCCCCCCAGATAAAAGTAATGTAGAAGAGGGATAGTGAAAGCATAAATACTTGTATTACACTTGCATAAAGAAAAGCACTTGAGAAAAATAAATAAACAAGCTCTGATTTCTTGACTGATCCAGGAAACAATTCAATTAAAATAATCAACATGCCAGATCTCCCTTCCTGATTTGCTTAAGTAAGTTTGCATTTGCAACTGTAGAATTAGATTGTGTATATGCACGTGAGTGCTTCCCTCCACCTCTTCTCCCCCAGGGAAAACCAAATTTACAAGGGGTCATTTAGAATATGTCATGCAGGATTAAAGGACCTCACGTTCCTAGAATTTTGGCTATATTAACTACAGGATTTGTATGCATTAAAAGACAAATCTGGCTCCGATTTAACTCAGCTATCTCTGCTAGCTTGGCTAACCAAACTTCAGTTGGGCCACGTGTGATTCTTTCTACCCAAACAAAAAATGTTGAAAAATGTATTTCATTGTATCACATTTTGAATCATCTGCACAAATCAGATGCATATAACAACAACAACAAAAAAAAAACAAAAGAAAAAATATCTAAAATAACTAACCTGGCTAAGAGAATGAAATACGGCATGATGTTATCTTTACCACTTTGAAACATAAATCCCCGACAAACATTTCTTAAAGCATGATAAAGTGTTAAGGGTCTGTAACATAACCAAAGGTTATATTCATAGTAAAAGATACATTTCCAGTCAGGCAGAGTAGATTATGTCTTTAGAAATGGGAAAAGAACCTGCTGCTTAATGCTGCAACAGATGAAGATGCAGGAATAGCAGTGATGGCTGCAGCATAGCACATTGATAATGACAAGGGCATTCTCTGATGCTAAGACTTTCCACACAGAGTATAGCATTTTGCTGGACACTGCTCATAGACTCAGCAGGAATAACGGACCAGTAATTTTGCTGTATGCTACATTAAATTTAATCTACAATATATTCATTAGATAGTGTGATGATGCCTCTCAAGGAATAACATACAAAAGGCTAAAAGGGTTTGGGTACTGATACCCACAAAAGTGATGGCAACCTCCAACTGGATTATGTAGTTTTTCTGTTTCACAGGAATCACACTGCTTGTATTTATAGCTTTCCTACACAACGGTATTTTCTGGTATTTAACACTTTTCTGAAAACATTATGAAAATTGTTTGTCTTCACATTTATTTAAACTTGATCTTTGAAACTATTTCCCTCTATTCTTTAGTTTTCACAATATAGTATTGTAATTTCTAGACAATTTTCAAGAGATTAATTTATAATTACTAATTTGTAATATTTTCATTCCCCTTTCCCTCTGCAAAATATTCTTTCCACAGGTCTTATTAACTTTAAAAGAACACAACTTTAAATAAAAATAAAAAATATTTTAACAATAGCTACTTAAATACATTTTCTAACCTATTTTTTCACACACCACAATCAGAACTACTTGGCCTTTACACTGATGATTTCCAACTTAAATATTTGAATCAAGATGAAACGAATCACGATGAATTAAATCATGAACCTTCACATGGTATTTTTTATTTTTAACTATTTATAATTTTAAATTGCTTCAAACATAACACTGAAACCATGCTGCAGCAAGGACAAGTAAAGATTTTAGAAAAGAATAAGCCACTAAAACTCATATGAGCCACATCAGTCAAAAATAAACTCAGTGTAGAAATGTATTGCAACAGTCATTTGCAATAGCAGTTGTGAATACTGTTAGTTCTACCTGAAAAAAGAAAAATCACTGGATTTTCACTTTCAGATCACTGAAAATAACTTTGAAAAAGAGCTGAATATTGCCATTTCATTTGCTTATCTCTTTCTTTATGACTAAATATCTATTTACTAACTAACTAAATAAATAAATAAACCCAGAAAACACCACCGTTGGCATGGTTTAACTTTATACAGGCACAGGCAGGATTCATGGTTCCCTACCTGGTACAGACCTGAGTTTCCAGAGTACCATTACAGAGCATTGCTAGGAGAGGGGAAGTGCATTTAGAGCAGCCATTATAGCATGAATTTCTCAGTTCTCTCTGTCAGAGAAGAGTGGTATAAAATGACCATGAAAGCTGTTCTGTGAGCTCTGGCAGAGGAACAAGGCATGCAATTCAGATTTCTTGGATTTGGGAATACTATTGCTGTTTTCTTTTAAAACACAATCCTAATTAAGGATTAAATTTTTAATTTTAGAAGGCAATCTATCCCAGACAGAATTGCTTCACAAAACAAATGGAAGAAAATTTATATTGAGCACAAAGGGAATGAGCTTATTTGTTCTCATGAAACTACTTAAATCAAGATGAGCCATCAATTTACCTCTCCTTCAGGTTGCTGAACTTAACCATACCTTTAACAGCTAGGGGATCCTAGCTACCTCCTTGCCTCTATTGCAAGTTCTGGGAACCTCCAGAAAAACCTGTTTCAGTACTACCCTTAAGTATTATAACCAGGAAGAAGTCCTTTTCATGATTATGCTTAGAAGTACAGCATTTTAACTTCCAGGTGCGTAGCACAATATTAAAAAAAAGTCTCAAAACTTAAGTTGAACTTATCACAAGAAGGTAAGTGGTCCCAGGTTAGCATAACTAATATTGAGGTTATACAACTGGCATTTCAAAATTCTTAAAACTATTTCTGTCTAACTAAGAACAGGTGGATAAGTATCTGTATTCATATATGGTCTAAGTTACAGTGACTTAGTTCTGTAACAGTCCAGCATACATGCACTGTCATGCAACTCTTCTTTGGAAGTCTATATCTGGAAGTCTATATTTGGAATATCCAAAATATTTCCCCTTTACACATCACCTACAGCTGTGGACATCCTTTTATAGTTGTACATTATAAAACAAAGAAACAAAAAAGAAAACAAAAAAGCCCACCCAAAGAAACTTTTAAATACTATGTACATTAGCTTGACAGAGAAAAAAAATGTAAATATGGGTATGTGTATGCATATGTGGGTATATGTTCATTTGCATGAAGGGAGAAAGAAGGCAGAGAGGTATAAGGACTTACCTAGCTCTCATTGCAGATTTTCTAGTTTTAAAAGCTTTGAGACTGTATTATGTCATAAGTCTCTGGGCTTCACTAATTCCATGACTGCAGGCTTCTTTGTGATTTTGATTTTGCAATTGAAACTGATTGGCTGGCAGACAAAGGGACAGAAACAGCTGCAGCTGGTATTATTGATTATTTCCTCAATTTAAAGGAAGTAAAGCAGGAGGCTAACAATATTGGAAGGACAAAGGCTAAGTTGTTGCTCTATATCTCTGGCAAAGCCAGTCACTGTCTACTGCAGCATGCTCTGAATTAATTCATAAAATGTAGCTATTATCATTTTAATCCCATAGGTTGCTGTAGAAGTCATAGGGACCTGCTTGCTATGATGGTGAGTTTTTAATGTCATTATTTTTTTTAGTAAAAACTGAAATCTCTAATATGGAAAGACACTAAATCCAATATAAACATTATGGAGATTGCTTTGGGCTGTTATCAGTAACATGAATAACTTTCTAGCAGTACATTGAGTTTATGATAGTTAATGCCTACCCTGAGAGGTCCTGCCCTCTGGATGAGAATTGTGTCTTCCTAGAGAAAGCAGAAGATAACTCTTAAAAACCAGAAGATACATTAGTGATCCGTGACAGAAAAAAAAAAAAAAAATCGAATTAGAGCAGGAAATGTGTAAATTTAGAAAACAAATGATACAAATGTTTTTGGTTTTGCCCCTCTTCTTTACCTCCTTCAATGCATTGACTTGACATTAGCCACCCTTATGTAAGGCTTCAATTTGAAGGAAGTAAAGCAGAAGAATTGAATAGAACACATCTCCATTCAAGAAATGTATGTTAATGTAGATGGATGGTATAAAAAGCTGCAAGGATATACCCCCTTGGTGTAAAATTAGGTTTGTACTCACACAGCTTCTGCTGGTGACCTACTGGATGGAGGCCTCTCAACATACAGAACTGTACCATTTAACCTTAGGCAGTGGACGCTGCACTGCTTTAAGATGCAGCTTTCAAGCAACAACAACAGGAGGATTCAGATGCTCCCTTGCAACCAGCACTTTTACAATAAATGTTAAAAATGACCAATACAGATATTTGTAAAGACCCATAGACAAGAAAAAAGCAGGGACTTGCAGGAGCCCCTTACCTATGCCACTCAGCCATTCTCACAGCCTTGCTGAGACAAAAACTCCCCTGCCTCCCCAGTCAGCCTATTCTAGTTCCTTGCTCTTGTTATCATTAGAAAGCTTTTCTAGTCTAGCCGAATCTCTTGACAGAATTTAAGCCCATTACTTGTCGTTCTGTTCTCCATGTACATACAGAACAGATGATCCCCTTCTGCTTTAAGGAGTTGGAAGCTGTCCTCATGTTCACTCTCAGGCTTTCCAAACTGTGCGGGAATCTTTTAAAGAAATGCCCTCTAGGAACTGAGATCATGCTTAGGTGATCATAATGACTGAATCTGTGCATTACTGGATCATCTGAGGATAAATATTATCTGTACAAGCAGATCTCAACATTCCTGTTGAGAATACCCAGTATGATGCCTTCTCCTACACCCACAGATCAACTGCCTCTGTTCTCCATCTGCATTTTGTCTTACCCTCCTCTTGCCTTCCAGTCAAAGTACTCTGTCTGTAATACTAAACTAAACAAGGTCAGGTTTTCTGACCCTGAGGCTAACTGGCACAGAATGGCTTCCTTCCATACAGTTAAACTCTCTTGTCCCAGATAACAGTGTAGCTTTGTCAGTACTGCATATTGGGAACAGTCCCTGGCCTGCGCCCAGACATTATCTAGGAAAGTTAGTTTCCACTGGGGAGTAGTCTTCCTAATGAGCATGTGCCAGTGCTTGAGGCTTTTCCCCATTTAATTTACAGCCATAAACATAGCCAAAGATGTTGACCCTATCACGTCAGAGGAGAAGTTGATGGCCACTAACCCTTTGGGATATGGTGTTCGGTTCCTAGGATGAGCTACCACCTTAGAAAAAGCTTCCAGAAAAAGCACTTGTGCTACTTCCAGACTGCTAGTTTTACTTCATAAATCCTACACCAGGACATTTACATCTCCCCACTTTCAAGGTATTGTTTTTAGGCTAGCCTAAGTAGTAAGCTGTATAGGGGTCTATATCCATGCAAAGTCCCCTTGTTAGACACACCATGAGAATGTGAACCCTTTGTTCAGATGCTGAGAAGCCTTCATAAACGACAGCCAAGGAGCTGGTGGTTCCTGTTCCCCACTGTTAGAAAGATCATGGTGTCTGTGGATGGCTAACAGAAAAAGTTAAGGTAGGCTCTGCTATGTGAATCTTACAACTGCAACAAGATTTTCTAACTACATCAGAAGTGCTTTGAGTTTTCTGGCCTCTCCTAGTCCCTAAGAGGTAGAAAGGTGTATTTCTCAAATGTGCATGCTGAGACTGTTGTGGAAGTTAGTGTTATCCAAAGAACAGGCTGTAAAGACTGGACACGTAGGAGTTGAACTGCTCCAGATACTGAGGAAGCTGCAAGCTGTGGTTATCTATTGACTCCAGAAACTATGGTCAGCAAGGGGGCAAGTCACCACCTCCTGTACCTGCCCTACCACTTCAGTGTGGTACAACTGCAGTATAATTTAGCAAGACATTTGGATTAAAGATTTCTTTAGTCAGCTAAGCTGTAATTGTTTATGCTATTCCCACTGCTTTGATTTTTTTATACTAATATTTGTCACCTATAAACACTACTAGAGATCCAACTCTTGACCAGTGCTCATCTTGGGCATTTCACTTGATATTCTATTTGTGTTAAAAGCAAACTGGTTTACTATCTTGGCTTGAATTTATATTTTTGAAATTGCCTGCATCAGGTTCCAGTGTGATCTTCCTTTGGTAAGGAGTTCCATAAGTTTAATAACCGTTGTGTTAAAAACACTCCTTTGATATGTTTTGAACAAAGAAAACTTTTATTTTAAACTGAGCACCTCACTTCCACCAGCTTTGTTTGATAGTTCCTTGTTTCTCTAAAAGGAGAGAGAAGGAACAGGCAGTTCTCATTCATCCTCTGCAAGAATCTAATGATCATACAGGCTGCTATCATAATCCCTAAATCTTTTCTCAGATAATCTATTCCGTACTGTGACCTCGAAGCTATTATTATTATTACATTGTAAGTTCTCTAAATTAATGGTTAACACTGTGCTTGATCACAGTTTAGCATATTTGACGATTCTGGTGGTCCTTTCCAACCATAATGATTCTATGATACTCCAGATTATTTTAATAGTACTTTTTAGTAATATCCAGCAGTCAAATTCAGTTTTCAGTTAAACTTGCGCAACCATACTTGTGGCTGGACTATGCACTGGATTTGGAAATTAAGTCAGCAAGGACATATTTCTTTAATGTATACACTAATACAGTATTTTATCACAGTGTTCTAGTGAACTCATCCTGAAATTTGTAAAAAAGTGATTTTGGGGAGTGGATAAAGACAACTGTGAACATATGGGATTATGGGATCACTGAAATGAACCAAGCACAAATTAGGTACTTTAAAGGAAAAGGATATGATTAAATGTGGGCAGTAGGTAACTCTGTATGAGATGGGAAGCTTAGCTGTCACTTGTGAATGTAATAGGTAAGTTTTTTAGATAGAAAATATGATTTTCAAATGGATATGCTCTCTTAAGAAAATACTGTTCTCTATTTGCTGTATCTGATATTAAAATTACCTTCTTTTCCTTATACCACTTCTTATAACACTGAAGTTTGCTTTAAGTGGGGAGCACAGACTACACAGTTAAACAATACATTTTAGACGTGGAAAGCAAGTTAAGAAAAACATCTATGCTTTCTTTAAGGAGAGAAATACTGAGCCTCATTAAAAGAAGAAATAATTTCCTTTTCAGCTCTTCTAGATTTTGGTCAAAAACTACCAGGGATTCTGCCACCATAAACAAACAAACAAAATTGCTTCATGAAGTTCAACAGAGAAAAGTGCAAAGTTCTGCATCTGAGGAGGAACAGCCCCCAGGCACCAGTACATGTAGGGGCTACCAAGCTGGAAAGCAGCTTGGCAGAAAAGGACCTGGGGGTCTTGGTGGAGACCAGGTTGAAGATGAGCCAACAACGTGTCCCTGCTGCAAAGGCAGCCAATGGTATCCTGGGCTGCATTAGACAAAATAATGCCAGCAGGTGGAGGGAGGTGATCCTTCCCTTGTACTCCCTGAAGTGGAAGCACTGGGAGAGTCTAGCCCAGCACTGACATGTATCCTCAGCCTTCACTGACATCGTTTGTACTCTTGTTACAAGTAAGAAGAAGAAGGTCCATAACAAGACAAAACTAGGTGACTGAAGAGTCTATATAGATTGTAGTTCTGACTCAGCACCCACTTGAGACAACAGCAAAATGTCCACTGATTAAACTGGAACAGAATGAAATGAATATGTGCATGTGTGGCTGTAGATTCCTTTGTCTAATGCTGCTTTCACCTCTCCTGAAAAGACCTAATCGATTCTTGCATACTTAAAGAGGGATTTATTAATGTTTAGCTTCCTGTAGATAATTTGGCTGCTCTATGCACCCATAAAATTTTATGACAGTAAACATGAGAGATGTGCCTAAATTGCACAGAAATGTTTCTAGGCTGCCTGGTTTATTTTTCTTTTATAGTGTCAGTCCCATTAAATTTACATTGCTGCTAATTTTACAAAAACTTTGTGTCAAAATTATTAAGGTGACAAATATGCTGAGCCGATTAATTTTAGCTATGGTCCCTGAATGACTGCATACAGTACTTCTCAGTCTGAAACATACATATGTGCAAACTCTACTAAAAACATTGCTATGCTTATCCAGCTCCTCCAGTTGTCAGAGGGTCTAGTGATGACAGCAAGAGATTGCTACAATGGGATTTTAATTGTTCAAATCTCAACATGACCATCAGTGCACAATGCCTTTCAAAATAAAAGAATGCTTATTTCTTAACATTTTCAAAAATCTACACTGAGAGCAAAACAGATATACAGAGTTTTTTAATAATATAGTTTACTATAAAAAATATCTGAATATTATACTACTGAGGTCAGATGACTCACATCAGCTGCTAGACCTTCCCAGGTACGAAAACAGAGCATTCAGCTTATTTACAGAAACAGCTACAAACCACTCCAGAATTAACACAGCACAGATTTCTATAAAGATTGTGGAGAGAAGACTAAGATTATGAAGAATAGATACAGAACAGTGTATCTTTTCATGAGGGAACATTTCTGCAGAATGATGCTCAGTGCCTACTTGTATTGGTTTAGTAAGAGGGTGGCCAAGCCACGTGGCTTCCCGCCCCCTCCCTCTGCCGTGGGTCGCGGACAGGGAAAAAAAGGTTTAAAAGTGTCTTTTTGAGTTGAGATAAGGAAGGTTTAATATATACGTATTTATATAAGAGAACAACATATAAGAAGCATTTTTTTGCAGTTAAGAAACCCAGCAGTAACAGTGATAAAGGAACAATACAAAAAAAGATTGATAACAGAGAATAGCAAGGAAGCGAGCTCACCCAGATGCATCGAAAGGTGAATTGCCTGCGAACCGCCCCCCCATCGGAACTGGCCCCGGGGCATGACGTCAGCATGGTGTAGAATAACCTGGCTCCACTAAAATTAACCCTGTCCTGGCCAAACCAGGACACTACTTAGATGTACTTTACCAGTCTGCAAGTCCTCAGCTTAAAGAAACAATATAAAGCTTAAAAGTTTGTACAAGTCAAAGTACTTTTTCTTTATACTGAAATTACTTCAAGCAAGATGTTTCTTCTTGCTCCATCTTATCCGTGTTTTAGGGGTTAGCATGACTTGCAATCCCTTCTGCCTGAGATATTAATAAAATGACACGAAGGTCAATAACTCAATCTCTCCTGAATCCTATCTAACTAAAATCACTACAAGCCCTATAAGTTTGTTTATAATAAACATTAACAAAACTAGCATGATTAAAACACACACAAACATCAGTTCTTTAATACCAGAATGTTACTTTTCTGCGTATTTTCTCTGTAAGTATTTTCCCTTTGCCTGCCTTCCCTTTCCATGTCTTCCCTCTTTTTTCCTTCATGTTTTGGTGACAGGCTAAATTTGAATCAAACAGTGTTTTAGTTACAAAATAATAAAATAATGGTTTTCTGATTTACTACAGACAATATTATTGTAAGATACTTTTATTTGTCTGAGGAAAATATTTTTATTTTTTGAGTTCTGTAGTGGGTCTGGCTGA
>VZZY01014644.1:337-48733 GCA_013400335.1 Eurystomus gularis
TCTTATTGTGTGTCCTGAGCATTTAAAAGTTTTGTTAATCAAAGCAGTTCATAATCACCAAATCATAATGCTACTTATTACAGTGTTATTCGTCTACTATTTGAACTTTGTTCTATATTTTTTCTATTTCCTTTTCTGAAACTTTTGAATCAATAACTCCTTGGAAATTTTGAGGGAATTATGTGACATTATAGACATTATGTTTAAATTACCCAGGATTAAAGAGGATTCAAGTAATTAATTTTCCATAGCATTTAAGAGCATTAAAAACATACATAAGGAAACCATAGATGCAAAGGTAGTGAAAGAATCCAAAAAGAGGAGGAAAATTTAAAAGGGAATTCAAACTTCCAGAGACCAGTTTTCCTTTAATCTTTATGCCATGTGTCTTTCCAATTTATCTTTTCTATCATACACAACCATCTACACGGGCTACTTTCTTTCAAAGAAGAGAAAAATTCCGAATTTCTTTCTCTAAATGAGAAAGAATGGGATATCTCTCTTATTGTAATTAAAGGTATGCCAGTATCTTTTAAGTAGCTTAAGGAAATTTTTTATATTCGAATTTGGTTGGTTGGTTAGTTGGTTGGTTGGGGTTTTTGTTTGGTTTTTTTAGCCAGGAACAGTATCTTAACTTTCAGTGTCTGTCAGTGCAAATATAGAATTGTTTTCATTATAATAATGCAAGATATTCTACTGCTAATTGAATGGTGGGGGGTTTTTCAATGGTTTTTTCTCTTAAAACATCTGTGAATTTTTAAAAAAAAGATACAGTTAAAAGAATAGGTAATATTCTAAGAAATATACTTTCATCAGTACATTTATTCCCATCAAAGAATCCTAATACGTGTTAAATTAGAAATAATTAAATTAAATACATAATCGTTACAATATCATTTTTGGAGGACCCTAACTCCCATTGCACAATGACCTTGTTTGCGCTCGTAAATTTTGAAAGAGTGCGTGGCAAGTAAGAAAGAGGTTTATAATTTGAACAGAATATTAAAATTTAACAGTAGCTCAACTTGGTGAGCAGCATTAAAGTATGACAATGAACAGAAATATTGAAAGAAAGGAAAAAAAGGTTTTATATGTTTAGATTTTACAGTGCTCCATATAGTGAAAATGTAAAATATAAATGAAAAAGTGTATGATTCAGACCCAGAGCTAGAAAACAGAAAACAATATAGACAGTAATTGGATTATATTATTTTATCTTTTAAAAATCTATTTATATTATAATTTTAACATGAAATTTATGTAAATTCTTTTAACATTAGAATTATTTTGGTTTTAACTTAATTTGTGACCCCAAATCTCTGTATATATTTGCAGTATCGATCTTTGCAAATTATGCTATTTTTCTAGTTTACCCATACTGAGAAACTTCATATGTTGTTGACCTAAGCACAAAAACCTCTGTCTTCTGCCAATCCCTATTACTTTTTTCTTTATAAGATATGTGCAATTTGTTGTGAATATCATTGGGGAGCAGACTGTGGGTCACTGCTGAGGTTCTGAAATCAGAAGCAGTTGATGGATTTAAAAAAAATCAGAAACCAGAAACCTGATACAATTACAATAAATTATGTAAAAACATTAATCCAAAATTCCATGACAACATTATTTTAAGCATCTGAGACAAATATACAAAAGCAATAAAATTCATAATCAAGGATTAAACTTTTAATAGCTGAGCACTACAGGGTGCCCCATTATGCTATCCTGCTATGACCTGTTGTGCCTATCTTTTTGGATTTTTAATCCCTAGCAGAAATTCAGAGCTTTCACTTGCTTTATCACAGACCTCTCACATAATTTTAAGGTAATTTTTATTCTCTGCAAAGTGCTTATATTATATAAATACAATTCATATCTGTATTCAATATACTAATTTAAATACTGCTATTCTATGATACCGATTACTGTCATTTCATGTAAAGGTTTTGTTGCTGTGAAAGCTATAAAGCTGCACAATGTTTTCATTATAACCCCATCTCACTCATTCCTAATATTCTGAATAAAATTCACGCCTTGTTCACTGCCAACAAGAAGAGAAATTCATGGGGTACTTTATTACAATGAATACAAGCTTGAGCTGTGGGAACAAGGAATTTTTCCATTCAAAAGCACTTCTCTCCCTCCATCCCCTTTTAACAGTGCCCAGTCCCAATTGAATCATTTATGGTGTGAGTCGAGGAGGGAGGAGAAAGGGATGTGTCATTCTAAGACATCTTATGTGAAACAAAAATGTCTTTTCAGCCATTAGTAAGAGGAGAAAAAGAGAGCATTTGGGATTTTGTCAGAGTGACATACACATTTTTTCTGATATATCTGTGACCTTCTCAGATCTACAAAAAAGAAGACTCAGATTCACTTCTGTTTACAAGAGGATTTCAAATCCTCCTCACTTTTGAATCTCACTAAACACTCATTTCAGTTTTTTCAATCAGACCTGACTCATAATAAATCCAGAATTTCTTCTACCTTGTGCAAGTACTTAGTCATAACAGAAACTGGAAACCAATTATTCTCTACAACCTTCTTGATTACCACATTAGAGAATTATGCTGTCCATTATTGGTCTCTGTTTCAATGAAGGTGTAACTGATTAACACAAACACAACTTCTTCAACAGCAACTACTGAGAGCATCCAATTGCGCCATAACTCTAGCCTATTTCACCTAAAAATCTGAAAACAATGCTGATATTCAAATTCTACATGATTCAAGCCATAATTCATTATTCTGTCCATTTTTCTGTTTTCTTTCATCTACTTTTCAGATTCTCATTCAAGTCACTGGAGTATATAGCATTCTAATGTAGCATTCTTGGTTTAAACTATACTGCCTGCTGCATCTTAAATATTCACTGGTCCAGATGGAAAGCACATGAAAAAAACCACTCCTGAACCAGGTGGTAAGGTCACCTAGCCATAAACTATGAATATTTAATTTCATTTATACAAAAATGGAACTATGTCAACAGAACAGGGTAGCCCTTTCCAGAATAACCTTTATTCTGTTTGCTGGAGCAAACTTGTGGGTCGTGTTGGAATCACCCACAAGTAAGTAGTAATTTCTTGGGTTTCGAGATAAAGATGCGTGATGTGCAAAAATGTTTAACATGGTTTGACTTCAGTGACACCTTAAAGGAGGAGAAGACAATATTATATAAATCATGGTGTTCTCTGTTAGTTTTCATCATCATTTTTAAGCTGACTGAACAATATGGTAGACTTTCACATTCATTATCTACCTCTGTAACACAGTTATCTAATCTTTAATTTACCTCTTAACTTAGAAAGAAAGATGGTCATTTTCACAAAACAGTTGATTTTGGATTTACACTTAACATTTCTAAGATCCTGTGAGATTCATTTGTAATTATAGAATGAAATATTTCTAGACTGTGGCTTACTTTATCAGTTCATTTCTTATGAAGCTAGTTAGAGGATTGTTTCTTGAACTTTCAGAATTTTAGCATGATGTAGTGGTCTAAAATGTACAATGGATTAGTTTAAATTAGCATGTACATTGGAATTATAATTCCAATTCACACAGGAATGTATGAATGCACATATGTATGGGGGAGCAGTGGTACAGAAAGAGGGTGCAGGCATTATCTTAGTTTGGGAGAGCTTCAGGGTGAGCTGTGTAACCCTCGAAAATGACCACAACCAATCTCATTATACAGCCTGGTGAGGCTGAACCGTTGGTTATCCTGAAACTACCTTCATTTTTCTCCTAGCACTCTTGTAGAAGAGAATGGAGCATACCTAGACTTGTATTACCAGCTCACAGAAAATACAAATGGAAGCTTTGCAGATGCACTAGTAACTCATAGCTTCAGCTGAGGATTACATCCTATTCTATTATGCACAATGAAAGGCAGAAGAACAAAAATTAATATTAAAATTAATGTATTTGCTGTAATTGTCAGTAGCTTCCATTATTATATGCTAAGCCACTGTTGTATTTTTTAAAACATAATGCAATAGGTCACTTTTAAAGACAGATTTTTACTGGACATTCTTAGTACATAAAAGAATTCAAAACCGTACTACCAGTGAAAAATTTATTAATGACAAAACAGAGGCAGAGATTGATGATAACAAAATCTATTAAACAGGACAAAACTGAGGCTAGTGTCTGTTATAAAAATAGCCTGATTTGTCAGATAAAGGAAAGCAACAGAGGGAAATATATAACAGTAGGGAGCAGATTCTCACAGAATTGACTCAGAAATATGATATTACAAGCAATGTTTTGAAGAGAACTGGCAGGAACCAGATTGCATCTGTCAAAGCCAAAAAGCAAGACTCAAAAAAATTTTTAAGGTTTTGTGGTAATTACACAACTCTATATATACGTACTTCAGGGTGGCTGAAACTTCCTTTCCTACTGCAACTTCTGTTTCCTCCAATGTAAAGTACAGGCATGTAGTTTCTCCCCCTGGATCCCAATTGCTCTATACTGTTTTGTCCTGCTTCTATCTAGGCTGTCTCATTCCCAGTATACTTTTTGCCACAGCTTTCGGTTTATTTGTGTGTTTACTTGTTTGTTTTCTCTTAATATCCCCCTTTTTTTCTTTCTCCCTTCTCAGTCTTTGGTCCGTACAGTCTTCTCCCACAAATTTACTTTCTGCTCCTTTTTTCCACTGTTTGTTGTCACTTTCTACCAAAAGCTCTACTGTAACACTCCTCTTCCCATGAATCTTCTACAATCTCTTAAAAGACTGAAAGCATTTCTCTGTCTGCATTTCTGCATCTCTTATTGTCATCTTCCTCTTCCTGGACTAGACTATAATTTACCTTTGCTAAAATCTTCTTACACAGTCTTCTTCACTACTCATACCAAAGCACTAGCTCAAAAAATCACGAGCAAGAAATCCTACTTTAACTTCCAGAAATCTGACCTAGCCTTATTTATCAATTTCACTGGCATAATATTTTCCTTTAGGATTTTTCATTCTTTGTTTTGCATCCAAAAATATCTTTCTAAGGATCAGTATGACTTTATAATCCCCATAGCTGTAATCTTTTCCTGTGTCTATACACATTTCTTTTCAAATCTTTATTTTGGGTTTCCATAGGCAGCTTTATCCGATCTTACCACCTTATTTCCTTTTTCCCTTTTCTGAGCTTTAAACTTTCCCTATGTCTGTCTCCCTGTCACTTCTGTTGTCTTCTCCCAGTAGTGATTGTTTTTCTTTGCTGGTCACTCTTACTTAAATAATCTTTAACATACCTATCTAGGTGTGCCCCCATATTTAAATTCTCCCTTTGTTGTTTTCACCTTCCGCCCACAGGCGATCTATTCCCCAGAAAGCACTGTTTTTTCTTTTCTTCTTTCTATTCTCAATATATTGTTTGCTCTAACAGACATAATTTGTCAGGTCTATATTGCAAGGCCATCAAGGCAGAGACCTTGTTCTCTCACTCTTTCAGGGCAGAAGAGAAAAAAAGAGCAAGAACACCTACAGTATGACATAAACAACAGTAGTAAAAATGACACAGAATTGGCCTAATACAGGAAATGAATACTCCTTGGTGTGTTGTACATTCAGCCTGTAAGCAGACTTTCAGACCTAAGAATTTGCTGACTAGCAAGAGGGGATCTTTTGTTGAATAGTAGCCAAAATTAATAGATAAACATGCAAATGAAACCACTGTTTTTAATATACTTTAAGGCAACAAAGATGCACATGTGAACCATAAAATGTATTCACAGTACATGAATAATTTAGCAACATTTAAAAGGAGTACACTGATCACCCCATACAGGAGTGTAATCAACGTTTATTTTCCCACAGTTTAAGAAGAAATATATCCTGAACTCACAGACACGTGAATTCTTCCCTTCTGAGCAGTAAAACAGGACATGTCCAAGGGAAGCTGAGATGAGTGAAAACTCAGATGTCAAGCTTTGTGCAACTCTGCTTTGCTTGGTTGTGTATGAAATATGCTCAGAATACACCTCATGCAACAGACTTTTCTTGGCAAGTTGCAGTTTAAGTTCAGTAATTACACAGTGACTCAATTTTTCATTAATTCAGATTTCTCTGAAAAACCTTAAGTCTCTCACCAACTCAGTAATTAATTGTATTAACACATAAACTGAATTCAGATTAATTCTATCTTTGAAGCTTGGCCCCCTTACCTAGATCTGATTTTGAGGATAGGATTTAAGTCTGAGGTTTCCAGAACTGAAATAGCAGTTTGAAGTTAGAATCTACATTTTTACACCTCTGAAAATCTAAGTTATTAATTCATTGAGAAGCATAGGTCGTTTGCATAAAATATTACTCCATACTGCTTTCATATAAAACTGCTTCCATAATTCCCCTCTCAATTTGACATAGTTTAATGTGCTTTTTACAAAAGGTTTTTCTTCAGTGTTGTATATATTGGATCCTATCTGAAAATAATAAATGAATATATGAGTAGTATCAGCTTTCTGTATTGTCTAGAGAATTTTTTTAGATGGATTTAATTTTAGATGGATTTTCTTAATCATATGTGTCCTTATACCACTACAATTTTGTCTCCAAAAGTATTTGAGATTGTTTGGATAGGAAGGACCCCCTGATTACTGCAAATGAGTATAGACAGTATAGCTAGAGAGTTTCTGAGATGTTAAGGTAGGGAAGAATGAGATTGTGATAGAAAGGTACTTTCACTTAAAAAGTCGAAATCGTGATATGTGACAGAAGAGATACAGATATTAATAAAAACCAGTATCCAGAAATACTTACAATACGAACAAGCCAAGCCAATGTAGAAGTGGATGTAGAGTAGTGGGTGTTGTAATGATAAGGTGGAGTCTGATCATCTTCCCATGTCTCATATCGTTCTGCATAGAAGACTGCTCTCTTTGGGTTCAAAGCACCAATAGGCTGCAAAGGGATAAGAGGTCAAACACATTATTAGCTGAAGAGCAGCAAATCTGATAAGCTATAGGCTAATTCTGCATTAAGATTCGCTACATAGGAGGCTGCAACCAAACACATTACATGCTGTAGAAAGCCCTTCCAATTGCTGTAATCTCAGAATTCTTTTCAAAGGCCTTGTGTACTAAAAGTCTTACGACTTTCCTTATTTTAATTGACAAATATAAGTGATCCACATCTGCAAACTTTCAAGGCCTTCTTGAAGTATGAGTTGTTTCCCAGTTAATTCAGTAACATTGTTCTTGAAATAGACTTCTAAAACTGCATTTAAAATGCATTGAGCCCAAACTAATATTTCTGTTGCTGTCATTCACCATAATCACACAGCTAATGAAAACTGACTTTTGCTCACACAGGATACTTTGTAATGCACAGTTCATGATGAAAAGATTTCACGCGGAACTGCTGATGGTGTCTGGTGATCCTAAGCAGAAATACTTAAAAAACATGCGTAGTCCTGCAGGACTGGAGGTACTTTCTAACTGAACAAAGCCATGTTTTACTGAGCAAAACAAACAAGCTTTGTACTTAAAACCAACAGATTTTGGAAATTATTCACAAATTCAAAGTCCACACTTAGCACACTTAAGAAATAACCTACACAGATTAGGTAAAAAACAAAAAAATATAAGACAGCAGTAGGAACTGTTGGTTTTGTTGTGTCTGCTTAGGGGATACACATTTTTCTATTAATTTTTTGACCCACTTTATCTCAGATTTTTTTTGTAAAATGTATTAATTATTGTGTGATACAAATGTCACTGGGATGATGACAATACAACATAAAGTAGCTAAAACGTTGAAATAAATACATAAGTGATCTTAAATCTGTTTTCCCAGATGAGATAGTAGTAGTGTATTTACTACCTATCTGCAAAGAATCCTCAGATTTTAGCTTCTGTAGTAAAATTAACCAAATACAGAGAGTACATTTACATATCAAATAATTGTAAAACTTATTATAGTTTTAAATGATTACTTGATCCGTATTGATAAAAAGTTAAGACTTGGAATTTACATTATTAAGCGAATTACAGCTTGAAAATGAACATATACTCAAGGACTTTGGCCCTTTTCAGAATTCTAGCAGTTATTTTCACATTTCATTCCATCACATGATTTTTCTACGGAGTTAAAATACAAAGTAATTTGGAATGGAAATACCAGTACAATGTCAAATCAGTAGGTTTCCCTACACTACATATGTAACTCAACAATTTTAAAGCTACAAGTATTCTATTCCTTTGGCACTGCTATGTTTAAAAGGCTGACATAGAACATGATGTTTTCCAATTTTACATATTAGAACTTGTTTTTAAATACCAGTGTTTGATGAACACTTACATTTTAAAACATTATGATTTCAGTATTTTCCACATGAAACACTCTGGATGCTTAATACTTTGCTGTGTCATGGAGACGTTAATAGCTTTCTCATATGTGTAGAATGTATGAGTAATCCCCTAAGGATCAGCTTTATCTGGTACAGATTGCACTGCAAGACCTCACAAAACATTCTTCAAAAGGAAGTATGAGCCATTCCCTAACGCTTTCGAGGCTTGTTTCCTAGCTACTGGAAAAAGAAAAAATAAATATTTGCACTGTTGTTATACTTGGTTTTGTTACGCATCCTGCCACTGTCAGGAAACACACTGGCATTATTATAGCCTGCAAGTTGCCAATATATAGAAATGGTTCTTCAACCACTTCCTTGAAAGAGTAACTTAATAAAGGCATTCTTTTCCTATTAGACTGACAAAGTGTGCAGATATGTGTTCACTTTGCTAAATTATATCAGGGCTCTGGGCTGCTTTGGGGACTGCGCGGGACCTGCTGATACCACCCTCATTAAGGTACTGTGCATCCCCTTCTCTGGCAGAATAAATTCCAGTCCCCAACGGCACATTTCAAAAGCTAAAGCAGTAACCCACACCCTAGTCTGTTAACAGGAAATGTTCATCCCCTCTGAGAAGGAAACACAAAATGGCAGACAAATAGGTGAGATTGTGTTTTGTAATGGAAAAACAGCCTGAGAATATCTCTTCTCTCCACTGTGAAGGTGCATTTTACCCTACGCTGCAATGAATTCTGAGGCTATGGAAGACAGAGGCGTCATCTGTCACAATACTATTGTACATATACGTTTGAAGGCACAGTAGAGAAGGGATATGGTGATTAATGCAAGACTCCAGGCCTTTCAAAATATATTGGAAGCTGATCAGATGTCTTTCATCAAATAAGCTACGTGTTTTCATTCTTCATTGTAAATTGATTACAGTAACAAGAACTGTGAAGCATAACTGATGCTCAAAAATAATTACAAGGGCTTTTATTTTATAGGCTAGCAAAATTTAATGATAGTTTAATCCACAGCTTTAAAGAAATCTTTTTTTTCTAAATTATATATATAGTGGTATTTAATGAAAAGGTACTTTCTCTCAAGAATTTGACAATTTTCCAAAGTCACAAAGACACTAATGCAAACACACCATCATGTTTTGTAGCTTCTTCAGAAAGAAGTGTTATTTCAATTTAAAAGATATAAGGTTGTAAGATGGTACATTCACATTTTCATGTTAAAATGCCTTCACAAGTAGCTAAAATAATCTACTTTCAGAAGACACATGTTCAATTTATTAAACGATAAACCTAAAAAGCTGTATCCTGAAGATTACCTTCATCCTCATCAATATTCTTTACAGAGCAGGAATCCATTTTTCTTTCAATTACTTTAGGATTCATTTGAAGAAAAATGCTGAAATGCACAAAATATCTGCTGAATAAAATGGACTCTACGTAAAATATCATAAGAATCATCTCTCTTCTTGCATGGTATGGAAATTTTCATGTGAAAATCTCTGGGAATAATCTTTTCTGGGAATTATCCTTCTTTCCCCCAGAGAGAAGGGAAGAAAGAAAGAAACGAGGGGGTGAGGCAGGGCTTGTCTTCAGCTAGGAAGTCTCACCTCAGTATCTTGGGACAGATCCTGGATTGGATGAACTAGTGATCTGGATGATAGCTTGTCATTCAGGATATATAAGTTCATTTCTGTCATTCCACAAAGATTTCTAGTGTTCCCAAGTAAACTGGATTGGAATGATTGAATTTGGGGTGGTACACATGAGGAGCAAGATGTGCTACAGCACAAGTGCCTTTCTTCCATGGTGGCAGGCTTTCATAGGCATTGCTGCCACAGATGGGTTTTAGAATGATAGGCCACCAGCCTTAGGAAAAATTTTTATGTGCTCAGTGTTTCTTACACCACTGATAAGTTTAATTTCCACCGCCAGGACAATCAAATTTCATTAGTTAAATACGGCTTAGTCAAATTAGAGGAGGTTGTAATGAGGTGGGTGTCAGTTTCTTCTCCCAAGTATGAAGTGATAGGACAAGAGGAAATGGCCTCAAGCTGTGCCAGAGGAGGTTTAGATTAGATATTAGGAAACAATTCTTCACTGAAGGGGTTGTTAAGCATTAGAACAGGATGCTCAAGCAGGCTGTTGAGTCACCATCCCTGGAGGTGATTAGAAGATGTGTAGACATGCTTAGTGACATGGTTAAGTGGTGGACTTGGCAGTGCTAGGTTAATGGTTGGACTGGATGATCTTAAAGGTGTTTTCCAACTTGAGCTGTTCTATGATTCTGTGAAACTGCTTAGGTACCACTATAGCTTGCAATACAAAGGTGTCTTAGAAATCCCTGAGCTGGTTCTAGAGGGGCTGGTATGCAAACATGGCACCATTTATGCAGAGATGACAACTGCAGTCTCAGTAGTAGTGCAGCTGTCTCAATGCAGCACTGCACATGGAGGAGAGCTGGGAGCTGCCCATGTTCATACAACTCTGCAGCTTCTGGTTTAGCATCAGTTATCTCTGGCCTGTGGCAAAGAAATACAAGGATCATCTGCTCCCCCTTTTCTGTGCAACAATGAAGACTCCTGTCTGAAACACTTCTCTACACATTAACAGAAAGGACTTAAATCTCCCCTGATGTAGGAAACCATAAACATTGAAAATGCTAACAGAAAGTGGTCACACGTCTCTTTATTGTGTAATTTAAAAACTTGTTGATTAACCACAAATAGAACAACTTGTGTACACCAAATGAGCAAGCATTTTCTGAAAGAGAAAACTTCCGCAAATAAAAGAGCATGGAGTAAATTCCAAGAGGTCTGCCCCTGGCTTCCTTAGTTCTTTTTAATGTCCATGTGGCAAAATGCTGCTACACAAAGAAATGGTAACAGTTCATCCTTCAGTAATGAGATGCATTTTCTATAATCACTTAAAATCTCAGTTGTACAAACTAGCAACTAACCCAGTTTAACTCTGATGAGGCATGTGTCCTGCTAAATAACAAGTTCCGCAGTAATGATAGTCTTTCATGTTTCTTGTGAAATGTGTAGGATATATGGATTTTTGGTCACTTTTGCACAGACTTACAGTGCCATTCTTGGTCCAGAAAGTCAAGTACTACGGTTTTAATCTGATACCATGGCTATAAAATGGAGATAAATTTTATTTATAGATCATTCCTTGTATCTTCGCACAATGGAACAAAATTATTTCCATTTCAGTGAGATTCCACTGCTCTGTAAACTAGCTAAAATGACTTGCACCAACGATACGAAGGCAAACCTCAGTCCATGTACTATGTCTTAGTCCAGTACCTTAACCATAATTCTAGTACAGAAACTGAATTTGAGTCAAACAAATTGTTCTGAAAATTAAATTAAAAGTTCTTTCTCCAATGTTTTATGAAATGCTCTTTCCAAATACACCATTTGTCTTTTTATTTAAAAAGCCCTCTACTAACTTTTCATAAAATGGTTTTATAAGATATTCTTCACTCCAGCCAAGCAAAACAACTCTCCCTATGACAATGCGTATTCAGCCACTTCACCTCCGATGTACTAAAAGCTGCTGTTTATTTGATGCTTCTTTTTCCATTTTAAAATAAAGTATGTATTTACTTTAACATTAAAACCACACTGCTATTCATGTCATTCTTTTTTATGTGGTTAATCTCTTTAGACATCTGGCCTTTGAACCAGTGTATTGTCAATACAGCTAGTGTTTACATCCACTGGACATGTTATGTTAGCTCATGTAATATTTACTGTTTTGCCAGCTATCTTCACAGAACTACATTCTCTCATGAGAGCAAAACCGAACATAGCATCCTATTTATCCAGCCACTGAAATATTCTACTTATCTTGACTCTAATTCATGCAGCAGCTACCTTATCTATCTCTTTTTTTTTGTAATATACTGTGAAAAATTGTAGCTGGGTACAAAAGAAATCCTTAGCATGGTTTTATTTGGCTCTGGCTGAACACAGACTGAGATTTTCCCGGCTACTTACTTTTTTATTAAAGTAATACCGAACAACAACATTTAAGTAGGACATCTTAGGATGGTACTTTAAAATCTGAATTTAAAAATTAGAATTTACTAATTTTATCCAAATTCATAAACAGCTTTCCTTCAGCATATCAATATCAATATTATAAAATATAAAAGTTCTGGAAGATTCAAAGTACCAGAGTTTCACTCAGAAAATGAACTTTTTGTTTAAGGAAATAAACAGTTTAATTGTGTGGCTTAAAACAAATAAGAATCCAACTCATTTTTGTTTTCATGGTAGAGTTGCATGTGGTAAAGACAGAAGTTTAAGTTACAGAAACTGATTTCATTTTTCTAGTAGGAGTGCTCCTTGATAAGCCCATAAACTCCATTCCATGGCATACACATTTTTGGAAGCATTAACTGTGGTTTGCCTTGAAATATTCACACTTCTATGTGTTCATTTGCATTATTACATTTAGAAGCCTTGAGGCTTTATCGCTTCCTTTTCTTGAAATGGCACAGTAATAAGGAAAAGTGGTTATGCTTATCACCACCTGTCAGTCAAACACCTTCTATAATAACAAAATATAATTTTTTCCACTCAATGAATGGGCGTGTGATGTTTCATACACATGTCAATATTAGTATTACTCTGTCTGGTGAAGAAATCATTTTATTTAACAGGATGTATGACTGGAAGTAAATGAGAAGAAATTCCCATTTACACTTTAATGAACAGGGACAGTGCGGCATGTCAAACCCATGCATTCACTGTAATTTAGGAGTAAAAGTTGTACAATTTTGCACAAACAAACCATACGACATTTTAAGTGTGTTGAAACCCAAAAACCTCAGTGCACAGTAAGGGCTGCATACACATTTCCTGTACTAATGTTTAATTCCATAGGTATTCTTCCAAAGGAAATCTCAATAAAGAAGAAAATAAGCAGATCACCTGGTGATTTGATAGTGAAAAGATAATCTATGTGTCTATGACAGCCTCTTTCATTAGCTTTTCATCTTGTCAAACAATAAATATAACCTTTAACCTTGTATATGTAATGAATAAAACTTGCGCCTACACTGTCTAATCAAATGAGAGGTCCAATATATCCTACTGCTACGGCACCTTCCATGGCCATGGGCCCTGGTTTTACATCTCAAATTATCTGTAAAAGAAAAAAAAAAACCCTTGATAGGGGAATTTTTAAACACTTCAAAGAAAACGGGCAGAGGAATATCCAGACTAATATTTAAATGTAATTGTTCTGAAAGAACAAACAACATCTGGATGTAGAAGTACCACGATAAGGAGCACTACATAGAATAAAATGGAATGGAAGGAAAGGACAAGCTGTATGTTCAAGACAGCTTTGCAGAAATGTAAATATTTAAGTTTGAGCTAAATGCAAAAGGCATATGTTTTACTCTTTCACTGACATCATAAGCAAGCCAAATACATCTAATTTCATTTCCACAAAACATACGAATTGCATTTGTCAGGTATGCTCACTTAGGAGTTGTGATATTGGAAAGCTGGTGTATCATATTTTATACAGAAAGTTTAGGAATCAAAGGTTAAAAAATTTCAAAAGAAATACTGTAATTGGCACTGAAGTTTTGCATGGACTTTGTGCGATAGTACACAAATTAATTATTTTTTTAAAAGTTAGATACAGCATCTACATTTAACTACCAAAATTATTTTAAACCAACAAAAGCAAGCATGATAGGTGGTTTCTCCTTTCATTTCATTGCTTTTGTGGGCTTTTACCACATATATAATAGTGTTAGAATGCTAAATAATTTAAAAAGATTTTTTGAGGGGTATTAATTAGTAAAAACTAAGGACTCAGGTTTTGTGAAACCTAAGAAGGGCAGACTTGCAGGAAGACAGAAGGTCAGGAACTGACAAAGGAGATTTTATCCATCAACAGTTTAGCTGGAGGTTCTGATCTGCCATCAAATCTGCAGGAACATTTCTACATTGCAGGGTGAAATCTGACAGAAGGAAGTGGCTCCTCATGGAAAGGATATTGTGTGTGCCGGCCCCAGAGGCTTGATAGCACACCCCAGTTCAATAATGTGAACAATAAATCACTAACTCCTGCTTTTAAGCACTAGCCTACTCAGGATTCACCTCCCTAACAAGGAAAGAAGGATTGTACTTACAGATACAGGACAATATCGAAAATGAAAACAGAATTGCCTAGGAAATACTTCAGATACATTCTGATTTTGAAGATTTTTACTGATAATGCGCAAATTGAAAAGGGATGTAAGTAAGGCATGACAGCCCAAATTCACAAAGTAAGGCATTTTATATTAACTGGTCACTGCCTTTTACAAAAAAAATAATTAATCTAGTTTTTCTTTTAAAACCATTGTGAAATGAAACCTATCAGATGTTATTATAGTAAACACTGGAAAAATGTGACAATTACACCTCTTTTATCCTGAGGGATCGCACAGCACTTTGCAGATTGCACATGTGTTTTCTCACACATCCATGGGTAAATGCAGCCCAGATACTGCCAGAGCATTTTCCTTAACTAGTTCTGTGTAGGCTTTTTTGTAGTGGTCAGAAACTCAGCTTTTCCAGAGGAAATCACTGGTAGCTTTTGAATAAGAGAATGCAGTGATCAAATCGGGTAAGAAAAGGTCCTCAGGCAAAATACTGCTGTGCACATTGCACGGATTCTTGAAGAAACATAAATAACCAGGGACGTGACTTAACATTTCCTTTCAAGGGAGAGCACTACTAGGAGTGCAGTGATACTTAATAAGCTATAGAAGCACTAATTCCATAATGAGCCTTTACTAACTCATGAGGAAAACCTATCTATTCAACTATCATGCTACTTCCTGTAGCAATTACATACTTTAATAGGCTGCCATAAAAATTTGGATTCAACCAAAACAAAGTATTTAATGAAGGACTCATGAGACACTGTCTCATCTTGTTGCACTTCACCACACCACACGAAGTGCTATTAATGCTAGAGAGAAGTGAGTTTGAGAGATTTTGAAAAGTGTAAGCATCTTAATGAAAGGTTTATCACTAAACAATTCTAAACCAGAAATATTTTTACACATGCTAAGGAACAAGCCAGTACAAGATGATCACTGGTCTTTATTTAACTCATGTCTGCAGATTTTGTTTTATTGTTCTGGGCACAAATTACGATGGTGTTACAGAACTGAGAAACACATTTGTGAAACATATTTATAATATTGTGAAAGTTTTACATAACGTAAGTAGAAACTCAACCAATTTGTTTACATTTGAGGCATATTGTGAATGTAGTTTAATTTCAGGGCTTTTTATTTATATGAAAAGGCAGAAGAAACTTAGGTCTGCTAAACAAGCTGCTCTGCTATTAAGCAATCAAGTCCTACTCAAATGATTTTGCAAGTCTCACAAAAGCAAGCTTCTAGGAACAGTTGCAATACATCTGGAGGTACGGCAGGCACACTCTTTCTAGCAGTGATATGAGACTGTGAGATACCCAGGGTGGGATATCTCCCTTGCTACCCAGGACGTGTGCTTGCAGAAAGAGGAGGAAAGAAAAGCAGATTTAAAGGCAGAAGCCCCAGAAAATCTCATCCCTGACCAGCAGCAGGAGGGAAGGAATGGGCTGCAGCACAGGGCACCTGAACAGGCCTCGTGGGTCATTTTCTCCACTCCAGCCTCATTCCTTAAGTCAGTGAGTAACAGCCTTATTCAACTTGTATGAGCAACTTCTCCTACTGGCTGAGGAACTGTGGCAAAGATGCAAGAAAGCTGTCGTGCCCAGACAACTGAAACCTCAAGCTTGGGATGTTGCAAGGCTACTCACCTTCACTAGTAAGAAAGTACAAACATTTTCTTAGTTGACAGGAACCAGGAAAGATACTTCCCACAACTCAGTTTCAATCTCTGGTTTTTGTGTTTATTCCAGTTGGCCCCTCAATACACTTCTGCTATGCTTGGCCAGGTCACACCTTCTCTACAGTCTTTTGACACAATCGGAGTAACAGAGCTGGGTATAGATAGCAGTCTGGGGTATAGATAGCAGTCTGGTGCTATCAGAGAAACAAATACTAGGAACTGTATTATTACGAAGAACTATCTGCCCAAATCTGGTTGGAGGACAAAAACACACAAATAATAATAAGGACCAGATACTCCAGGGTCTAAAAAAAAATATACTTGTTTACTGAATAATTATTAAACCATAGGTTTAATATTATGGTATTAAACCATAGGTGCTGCTATCATATTACTCTTCTAGTCACTGCAGAATAAAGTGAAAAATTAGTCCAAGCTTTTTATTTCCAAAGGATCAGCTTTCATAAACTAAGGGAAATAGTGAGATCACATGGTCTGATGCATTCATAATACGTAAGTCAGAAGGTACGGAGGAGTTGCAGGTTTGGAACCAGATCAGTCAGTGATGCAGAAGTAGCATAAAGTAGAGATTCAGTATGAAATGATTCTAAAATAGAAAAGTCTATTTCAGACTTTCCTGACTTGAAGATAAAGACCTAACTTAACCAGACTATAAATATAATCCAAAATCTCTTCCTAAAAGGGCGGACTGGCTGTCTTTAACAGAATAGAAGCATACCTTTGAAAGATCTCTGAAGTTGCCTGGAAGGGTGAGGTCTAACTCTTCAGATTCATAGTTTGTTAATACCCATGGGAATACAGGGTATTGGTTCAGATCATTGTACGTTCGTCCTATTAAGAAAGAAAATGTTTTAAGAATTAGGATACAATGTCCACGTCTCCAGCTGAAAAGCAATCTAGCAGTTACTTTTTTTGCATCACATGTTCCCAGTTACCACCACTTAACAGAATCAGGTATAAGTTTTCTGGACAAAAGCAGCCATTTAGATGAACCTATCTTGAATCAGACGACAATGCAGAAGTCAGCATAATATAGAGAGCACAGTATCTTACAAGACCAGCTAAAACACACCATGTGCAATAAATACTTTTTTTTTATTTCCATGAAGCTATTTTCATACCATGAATGTTGAAATTTAATACCACCAGACTATCATTTTCCTAGCAGCTGTGTGCAGTATCATTAGATGGCAAAGATTAAATAATACTCTAAACAGAAAGGGTCTAAATTTGAGGTCTGCAAATCTAGCTCTATCCTAGATATCTAGACCATATTAATCCATTTTTCCCTATGGCTCTTCTTCACTGAAGAAGTGGTGAAATTTCACTGCAATAGTGCAATTAAAGTGGAGGAAGTCGTGTTTGCTTTAACACTATTTCGTAACTACCATGAAAATTAAAAAATATTTTTTCCCCCTAAAAGACAGAGCTGACTCCCCCAGGCAACTCTCTCCAAACATAATGAAAGAAACTTTGCTACCATCCCAGCAGCTCAAATGTGCAAAAGCCATCTTTAGGTACAGTTTCAAAAGAACAATCTGCAACTGAAGTGAACTGAAAATTATGAATTCATCACCAGGAAATGTGTGTTTGAGAAAGTCTGTTATTTCTGTGTCAGCTGGCATTCAGTAGTGTCTTAACATTTCAGTGATGAGACAAATGAAGTTGCTTAGTACAGAACCATCCACCATATTGATTTACTGAGAACCACACAATATGCAACATGAGTCTTGAAAAACAAAATCAGGTCATAAATATATGTGTGTGTGTGTATTTATATAATATAATTAGCAGACTGAAATAACCCAGGTTAACAATTCCCAGTCCTGCGGCAGATTTACAGCCCTGTCTCACTAACTGCCTCCTTCCCGATTCTGGACGGATTCCTGGGGTACAAAACCCGGCACAGGAAAACACAGGCTTCCTTGTTCTGAGTAGCATTTGCAATTCTCCACAAAAATCAGCTCTGCTTTAATGAAATGTGAAACTTTCACTGCTCTACAAACACCTTATTTTTTCAATAGAAGTTGATGAAGAAGCATGTTTCTATTTTGTACATAGTTTTACTGAAAACAGGAAATGTGCATATTGTTAACAACTGTGTGTCCTTGTTTTTACATTTTGAACACACAGATGTTCACAAGAATATAAAAAAATAATTGAGGTGCAAATAAAAGTTTGTTATAAAAGCAATACCAGCACTGTGCACCACACACAAATGAGGACAGAAACAAAACCATTTCTTCTATAATACCAATGATGCATGAATGCAAAACCACTCTTAGACAGAATGTATCAAGCAATTAAATCAAGAAACACACCAGAATTTATTCATGTGAGGGAGGACAAGGAAAACTCTCTGGCAGAATACTGTTTTAGGTTTTTTTGGAGGGGGGCTCTATATGTCTTGAAGTAAGACAACTCTGCCTCATTTTCCACATCCATCAAACCAGAATATTATTTTCTTCATTGGCATTAATTACATACAATTTGTAAACTTTCTTGATACTGTCAAATTTAAGATTCTAGAAAATATGGTCTTTATAAACTATACTTTTATACAATAAATGTTTTTCTCACCATCAGAATCCTCAATTAGGTTAACGGAAAAGTGTGCAATAGCTTCCACAAAAGAAAGACATTTTATGTAGACAGCTGACTAACATAAATTTGAGATTCAGAAAGAGAATGACTGAGATGGCTGTAGTCTATTACACAGCATAAGCAAAACTGATGATTATTCAGAATCAAAAGTTTACGGAAAAGACTTCACAGTAATAAAGATCTTCAACTGAAAAAAGTTTACAGAAACATCTGGAAAGATGAGAACATCCTTTTGCAAAACTGTGAAAGGAAATTTAGAGTTATCCAAAATGACTTTTTATTTCAAAATGAGATTTTCCATATTGATATTAATTTCATTCATTTCATTTCAATGTCAATATTCAGTCAACAAGATTTTGACTTCATGCTCCTATTCCACGTGGGAAAATCATAAATATGTGAACAGTGCAAGAAAAAAGCAATCCTCAGCCTAGCTGTACAGAAGTTGTTCTTTGCTGTGTGATTTTGATAGGTTACTTATAGTATGGACACTTGGCCAAATTATCATGTTGAATTAGATCCATGTAAGGCCACTGCAGTAATCCTTGTGTGCATTTTTTTTACCCCACAATGAGAAGTAATTTAAACCACCTTATCTCTTTGCTTAGGTAGGATAAGTTACAAACAATAAAGCCTTGGTGACTGTGTATTTGATAAATATAGTCTTGTGAAAAAACCCAAAATATTTACTTCTTTCCTACTTCAGTATTTATAAAACACATTTGATTTATGAAGAGATTATCTACAAGGAATAGTTAGTCACTTTTTTAGTAAAAAAGTTAGTGATTTTTCTCAATTCAACAATTTTCTTTTTAATATCAACAAATAAAAATTACTCAAGAAAATGAACCATAATTTAAATTCTGAAGGAAAAACAAACCTACTCAATGAGATAAAACCTCACTTCTATGCTTATCTGAGTGGAGGACAGTGATCTAGGCCTATAATGGGATTACAAATCCCTAATTCTAAACATGCATAAAAATTAGTGGTTGAACTTCATTAGGAATGCTTTCTTGATCAGTTCTCGCTTCACAATTATTATTTTCAGAGTAAATTCAGCATATGAATATATTTAGCCATTTCATCAACTGTCTGCTGCTTCCAGCAAGAATTATTTGGTTCCTTCTTTAGCTAAATAAATATAAAATATAAACCTGTACTGCTATTGGTAGTCCCTATACTTTTTCAGAAGCTTCAGATTTTCCCCCATGTAGGTTTACGGAGATTAATATTAAAGGCTGAATATTAAATATCGCAAGCCTGTGACACTAATCTACTTGAACAATAAAATTGAGGCATAGTAAATGAGATCTCAGAAATACTGGATATGTTTCTTCATTAAAAAAAACTTTTTAATTAAACCATCCAATTTAATGTTTTTATATGGCACTTTAGTTTTGAAGGTAAAGTGAGCTAGAGACAGCTGACAAAGAAATTATAACTGCAATTCCTTGGTGAAAATGTTAATGACAGCAAAATATTGTTTAATTAGATGATTGCAGCATCTGGATTAACACTCTTTAAGAGCAATGTTCCTGTGCTTGTCTGCTTCTTCACACTTTACAGACATTTTGTCATCTCTAGGTCATTAGGAAAGAATTTTTAATGATTTTTCTAGAAGCAAGTAGTTCGAGTTACATCTAATTAGATGACAATAATAAGCCCAACACATGCAGTAGCTAAATATATACATAATTAACCAGTGAGGGCTTGTACATCACAGAGTAAAAAAGTGGAAAATGCTAAACAGGAAAAAAAAAAAGAGGGAGGGGGAAGAAGTTCATCTGAATTTATTACCTGACTGAAGATGTCATTTTTTCCCACAAACTTTTAAAAATAATCCCTTTCCACTACAAGAAATGACTTACAAAAATTATGGATATAATTATTCTCCACTTCTTTTAAAAGCTGTGGCAGGCAGGATCTAAAAGAATTAAAATTCCAATAATTACAAAAGTAAACCTAAATTTAATATACTGCAATTTGAAAAAGAAAAAAACAGCAGGAATCAGTTAAATACTGAGAAGTAGATTTGAAAACTAGACTTCCAATTAAAACAGCTGGCACTGCAACCATACTACAAAATGCCGCCCTGTTCTCACTCCTCTTGATTCCTCTTGCTGCAGTGGGATAACTTTTAAGTACTTTTTTTCAATAATCTTTTAACTGAGAAAAGTAAAAATTACTTCTTCCCTCTATCAGTCAGAGGGTTCAGTTGACATACATGCTGATCACATGCAATACGGCCTTTTCTTATGTGCCTGAAGAAAGGACAATTAGTATAATCATAGTTTCTTCCAAGCCTTCAAAGCTAAAGGATCCCTGAGAAGGCAATAGGTAGGAGGAGGGGGAAGGTGGCCAGGAAGGCTTATGTCTACACAACCAGGACAAAAACCAGGGGCAGAGAGAGTATAACATTGAGACTGATTGATAAGTAGCAGAGTGCAGTGTTTATTTCTGCGAGAAAAACCCAGAGCTGTAAACATGATGAAATATGCCCGAGTCAGAAAAGAGGGCAAGGAAGAGGTGAAGACCTTGGAAACGGAACAGGGAGGCAAGAAAATAGTTGGTCAGAAGGCCAGAGAAACAGGTTGAAACAAGACTTTAGAGTTTTGAAAATGGAGAGAGATTTTGAATTCAAATTGCAATGAGTTATCAGGCCAGTGCAACTGATGATAGTCATATATGCATGGATAGAAAGAGAAAACAATGATAGCTGAAGTCGACAGTTATTAAGTCATGAGTACAGATCACAACAGAAACAGTTAAACTAAAAAAGAAGCCAGGCAATGTTTCAGAGGTGGTAACAGGGTGATGTAAAGATTGAAAAAAAAGTCATAGAAAGATGGTTTTCCAAGGGGACACTTCAATATTTCAAACATTGATTAAGAACTTATAGAATAGCCAGGGGCCATGCTTGTCAGGACAGACATATTGGCAAACGAGGAGAAGATTTAAGGAGAGATTCATATATTTATTTCTGTTGTTCTGTTCTACAGAGACCAACCGATGTGTGTAATTAACAGTACTAACAAGCAGGCAAAGGACTTCTTGTGGGAAAAGACCAAGTTGCATGTTACAAATGAAAGAAATGAGCTGGTATCAGATGCTTCACTTCTGAACATCTCTCTTCTAAGTCTGCTGTTTCTTGAATAATTTCAGAAAAAGATCACAAGAAAATCGGAGTGATTTCTTACTGTTTTGTAAAGGGCCAGACACTCATTAAGCATCATTGTATGAAGAAAGGAAGCTACAAAGAATTGGCAAAAAGTGTATTAAATTATTTTATTAGTGGACCTCTATTTATTTGGAAGAGAAGAAAAAAGAACAAAGGGACCTATGTATCACTTACTTAGTAGCAGATAACCCACACTTCTCAAGTGCCAAGTCTCAACGTTTTTTAAGTGACTAAGCTATGGCTCAGTTATGCTTAACAAGCCAGTAGGAGTTAAATGCCAACAAAAAAAACTTTGATGCACATATTTCTCAGTGGCTAAAAACAATGATATTGTTAGAAATAAGATGTATAATTAAGAGTATAATTAAAAATGTATTTGAAAATTGGATTTCCAAAAAATAAAGAAAAGAACATGCCTTGTCTTTACTTGGCAAAGGTGGTCATGAATGTATTCAACACTCTATCTTTGCGTACAAAATAGAAAATCGTGTATTTCCTTCTGACTGCCAAGGGTCCTGTCTACAGTGTATATAAGAATTTGCTTCTGTTTAACACAGATGTATCTGCACAGTTATCAGCTCAGTGTTATCAAAACAAGGGCAACATGTAGTAGAGGTACTTTGCTTCCAGTACTGTATTTCTGGTAGAGATAGTGGTTTTTTTAGTGCTTCATCAGGAAACGCCTATTTGTTGTAAAGGAAATATTTTGGAGAAATATCTTTCAACAAAAGATTTCCAGAAATATAGGCACAGCTGTAAAAGCAATGGTGTCATTCAGGCTGCTTCACAGCTCTTGATCCCACACTCTCCCAGATCTCAGTCCCTGGCAATATAGTGCCATGCAACATGGCAGAAACAACTTGGGGATATGAGAACTTCTGCACTTGCTAACATATATTTATGTTTTGAAACTTTCTCAACTGCCATTGGACTTAGAGCTCATGCGCGCTTTGTGGGTGAGTTTCTGGCTTGCCAGGAACTTTATGATGAGATTCTTTGCAATACTCCCAAATTCTTCATGTGTTTTTGGAAGTCAGCTTCCTAGCTGAAGTGCAGACTTCATCAGAACTACAAAATCAGATTGGTCTTCCAAAAAATAACAAGTTGGAAAATTTTAGGGTTTGTTCCAAACTGGAATAAAAAGTTCATTAAAGCTTTATAAAAAACTGCCATGTGTAGAATTGTTCTGAGTTCCAGTCAGTTTTAATTCTCTAATGTTGTTTTCAGAAAAGGTTTTGTGCATGTGTTGTTGGCATGGAGGTCTGCTATCAAGGGCAAATTTTATTCTAATTTTCAAACAAAAGCATGAGTTTCTATGAGAATGCATAAGTGAGTGAAGCTGTTATAATGACATTAGAAACTGAAAGCTATCTATGTTCATAGAGACTATGAATCTTCAAAATGTTCAAAAAATGAAGAAGCAGAAATAGAAAGCACATAATACAGTAATGCAATCATACTTTCTTACAACCTCTTTGCACTGAAGGCCATCCTAATCCGCAATAGTCGTAGTAGATCTTAGCAGGACACTTTATTTCACTAATCCTACTGGAACACTATCAAATGTGACAGCACTCTTGCTGATTGGGAAAGCCCCAAGAACCTCAGTTGCATCTCTTTGATGAGATCTTACAGTGATACTTTCTTCCCAATCCGACATGATTACTGTTATCCTTCTTGAAAAATGAAAACAGAACAGAAAATACATAGATTAGTAAAGACCCACTAGCAGAAGTCAAGCAATGCAGATGGATTTGAAATAAAAATCAGAGTAAGGGATACTCTTTGTGACAAGGAAAAGGTCTTCAAATGCTATACAATATCTTGCCAACATCTTGGCAGCAGAGTATGCATGGGTATTAATTTTTATTTAACCAATACTGGTCACCTCCAAAACTTTTAAAAATCAGCATATTGTCTCTCCTTAAGAAAACATGTATTTGTTGATCCATGTGACCGCAAGGCATCATTGAAAAGAATGATTTTACAAAATAAGTCAGTCAATACATGTTGGAGACAAAAAATTGTCATTGGATTAAATGATCTCTAAGGTCCCTTCCAACCTAGGCCATTCTATGATTCTATGAATCAGGCTGATTTTTTTCTAGACCCTCAAACCTCCCTCTCTTTTGGTGGACGTGGTCTTTACCTAAATCTAAATTTGAATTTGACCACGTATTGCTGAAAGACTTCATAAGACTGTGTCCAGTTCTGGGCCCCCCAGTTCAAGAGGGACATAGAGCTACTGGAAAGAGTCCAGTGCAGGGCCACTAGGATCATTAAGGGATGGGAGCATCTATCCTACGAGGAAAGGCTGAGGGCACTGGGTCTGTTTAGCTTTGAATAGAAGAAGCTGAGGGGGAATCTCATCAATGCTTATAAATATCTAAAGGGTGGGTGTCAGGAAGATGGGGCCAGACTCTTCTCAGTGGTGTCCAGTGGCAGGGCAAGGGGTAATGGACACAAACTGGCAAATAGGAGGTTCAACCTAAACATAAAGAAACACTTCTTTACTGTAAGGGTAACAGAGCACTGGAACAGGCTGCCCAGAGAGGTTGTGGAATCTACATGTGGACATGTAAAACCCATCTGGATGTGTTCCTGTGTGATCTACTCTAGGATCCTGCTCTGGGAAGGGGCTTGGATGAGAGGATCTTCAGAGGCCCCTTCCAACCCCTACCACTCTGTGATTCTGTGATAAGATGGTAGGTAATGCTGTGAAAATGAGCAAGTGAGTTTATACAGTTAACAACAATGAGATTACATGAACAAATTAGATTTACCAGTAAGAGACTGATATAAAAAAATCTGCCAGAAATTAAGTGCTTTGAGTCAGAGATAGACACTACTAAGGTACTGGTCAAGCTGCTCTAAGCTTTTCCCAATACAATACAAACTCACAGACACATACACAAAATGATGTCAGTAATCCTCCAAACCTTGGGCATAGCAAGTGGCACTTGGAATGCTAATGTCGGGCCATCCTGTTGTAAGGCAGGTGAATGACACTAGATGACATTAAGAGAAACTTGCCTCATGAGACCACCCAGATGTTCGGTTATAAAGCCTGCCTAGCATTACAAGTGTCAAACAACTGATCAAAAAACATTTTTCTTGAGACCTCTGAGAATATTATGAAGGAGTCTCTTCACACTGAAGCTTGTTTACTGAATACTTTAGTGTAAGTGTCACTGCAATTCCTAATTGATTTCAGACATAATGTTGTCTTCCAGGTTTGGATGCTTTGGTGACGTACTTAAAAATAAATGACCTTGGAGTTTTAAACTGATTAAAAATGAAAAGTAATTTATCAAAAATTGGCTCAGCTCTTGTCAACTCTCATTTTAAAAGTACGGACACACTGCTTACAGAAGAAATGAATACACAAAAAAGAAATTACAAGTGAAGGACAGTTCTGTCAATAATTTATTGGACAAGGACTGAGGGGTTTGAGGCTGACTTCCCAGCTCTCCAGTGAACCCTCTACGTTCGGGAGAGGCAGTCAGGGAGCCTGCGAAGCTCTGCCTGCATTTCCTCATCACCAGAAGGGCAGCGGATGTGTGAGAGACGCAGCACGGCTGGAGGCAGGCCAGTGTCCAGAAGCGGGATAGAGGCATTCTTGTGGCACTGTGCCAGAGGTAATAAACGCCCAGCAGGGCTCCTTCCTTCGGCAGAGATCTGCAGGACTGTGGCTATAATGCTTGAGAACCAAGCTGGTGAGCCTGCACTGGACTGCACCATATGGACTTTCCAGCCCAGGTCTCTGGTAGCTTCAGGGACTGTGCTTTGTGCTCCACTGCACAAGGTAAACATGCCCTCAGATTTCCAGCTGTTCAGTGGTAGCACTTCTGTATCACACTGAGCTAATTTGATGACACATTTATCAATGTCCATAAGACTGGATGCACAGAAGATGACTACCACCTAAGCACAGAGGCAAAAGCCTACAGGTTCAAAGTAAGTGAGTTTGACAGACCCTGAATTCTGCCACTGCCCTACTGGGAAGAACTGTCCTCAGACTGGCCAGCGTAACGGGTGCTACTTTTGGGTTTCGCACTTACATTTGTCTTATGTCTGGCCTGAGGATAACCTCAAGCATAGAAGTCAGGACCAAGTAAAGATGAGAATTGTAATGCTGGAGTACAAAGTGATGCCTGGTGGAATTTAATTTAGGTTTCAAATTAAAGCTCACTGGAGTGAAATGTCTGAGGAAGGCTCTCTGCAGGCAGGTTCATGAGCAGCATGTGTGCTACAGGCAGGAATCGTAATAGTAGACAACCTCCTGGAAATCTTTGTACATGGTGTAGAAAACTGCTGCTTTTTACATTTTAAATTACCACAGGAGTTAACACATAGAAAAGGGAAAGGTGAAAGGAATAATGCCATCATGAATTTTTAATTAATGACAATTGCCACAAAAGCTCTTCTTTTGCCGATAACAAATGGATGTCTATGGCAGTTATTTCTCATTTGAAATACCTAATCTGATATTATATTTCAGCTCAAAGAACTAAATGAGAAAAGATGCTGTAATCTAATCATACCACAATCCAGGTGACATCTGTACTAGGCAGCATACTGTTGTTATTCTGCTGTCTAGTTGCTGTTGCTGAGAATGATGAAGTAGCGAAATTACATTTTCCCATTATTATTTCCAGACACTCGCTGGCAATGGTTTGTTGACTCTAATAAAGCTTCAGACAAAGCTGTCAGCAGAGGAAATGGCAGAAGGGGAGCAAGGAACAGCCTTCACAACAATACATGAATCTAAAGTCTCAGTCATAAGTTGTGCATTTTCTGATAAAATGTAATGTGTGTGTTTCAGTACAAATCATAAAGCTGCAGATGAATTCTAGAGGGATAAATGTATTCTATCAAGTCACGGTGCTTAAGACTTTGACAAACATAAACATACTATGAAGGATTAAGGAGTCAGAAGCCTTACCTGCTATAGTGTTGAGGAACATCAAGTACTCAAAGTTAGATATCTCCCGTCTCTGCCAGCGCTGAGTCATGTTGGAGGATTTATAAAGCTGTCTGGGAGTGGCCAGAGAGATTCTCCTAGGAAATACATTTAAAGAATTACTTTTTTTTAAAAAGCCTCATTAAACGTTAAGATGTAGGGCAATGTTATTAGTGTGATTAATTTCAGATTCTCTCAGAGGCTTTTTTATTCATTTAATGAAGTCAAGAAGACACTATTATCCTTATTTGAGAAATGACTAAAATTAAGATCTGTATTTTATGTTACCAGTACTACAGCACTGTAATAATTCAGCATAATATATTATGTGGGTTTTTTTATTCTGAACCTGGTTATAAGACTGGAAGTAAAAGAAACTGCAGACCTCCTGGTGCCTGGCTTGTCCTGCAGGAAAAAAAAGAGGAATACCATTTTCCTGTTTCAAAAGAATACATTGAGGTAAATTCATTAAGGTGACTGAATGACAGATTAAAGTGCCATATATTTCCAGCACATGGGCTGAAGATATTTATTCCACAATTTGTGCACCTCATCCATGGTCAGTTACCCTTCCTAATCCCAGTAAACTTTGAGATTTCTATTTATAGCCTGGTTTCTGAAAGACACAAGGTTCATTCAGTTATCTGCTCGCCTGTCCATATGCCTGTCTCTCCATAATAACTTCTGAATTGCATTTCATTCAAACTTGGAAGAGGAGTAGAAGCTTCTAAGATGCTCAATTTCCACACATTTTCAAAATTTACATTACTGCATAAGGGAGAAAGAACCAAACTAGTGTGCCAAGGAAAGAAAAGCAGAAAACTTCAGCTCTTCTATATTCAATCTGACAATATCACAATAACCAAAAACTGTGCACCAAGTTCTAAATTACCCAGAGTATATACTGTCCCTGGTTCATAAAATACAGGGAACTAGATTCAGTCTAGACTAATGCCTTAAAGAAAAAAATCTTCAACAAGCAGAAATAGCCTCAATGCTCACAATTCATTTCTACAGAAAACAGTCCTTGTGGAAAAAAAACCAAGGAAAATCTTTGGAAGGAAAAAAAAAAAAAGTCCTCATTTTTTTTTTACAGAAACTCAAATCTTATAAATGGACCAAAATAGAGAAAACATTTTAATGTGTCAAAAAAAAAAGAGGATCCCTAATGTGTAGCCTATTCATGAATTTAAAGAATATATCTAGCATCTATATAGCTTGTTAGAGTAAACAGGGACACCCAATGCTCCAGCTTTCAGTTGCACGCTAATCACAGTACCTGTACTATTTCTAGACTCTGAATGTCGAGCATTTTCTCTAAAATAATATAGGTGTCAAAGGTGTCAAACTGGGCAGTGATTACAAAAATGTGGACCATTTACTTCTAAAGATGTATGTACATACTCCTACATATGCACTAAACCCTATTTCTGGAGAAAGGACAAGTACTGGTATGTGATTGGAGTTCACAGTTACCACAATTATACATCTAAATTGTCAGTGTGTAGGTTGTCAATGTCTGCCATACTTTGGCTTCAAACTGAGCATACAAAAATGACCATGCAAGTGTAGGTATGCTTTCTTCTTCTTTTTTTTTTAGTGTTTGTATTTACCCAAAATAGCAGTACATAAGGTCTTGCCAGCTTGGCTACCCATATTTTACAGTAGACTCTATTATGCCAATGGTAAGTAGACTTTACTAGTACACAGGAGTCATTACAAAATTTTAAAAAGTCGTTTCTATTATGCTTCTTCCAAAAAATTAATCTCAAAAATTATCTGAATGTAATAATACTTTATATTGTATTTTATAGGATAACAATAACTTTTACAGTGGAATTCTCAAAGATGTATTGTTCCTAGTAAACTATGACTAATACTACATACAAATTAATAAATGCAAAAATAAAATTACTAAAGAGATCATTAAATTTATAAAGCATTTCTGTCATAGACTTGCTGTTCCTCCCACGGCAAAACAACATTTATGGTCTTCATATTTGAATGGCTCATTTGAGCAAACTCTATAAAAATTCAAAACATACTAAAAAAGTATCTAAGTTGTTTGAAAGATCCACAGTGATTTCAGCAGAGACTGGAAAAAATTATGCACAATAAATTGGTTCCAAACCTGCTTGTTTCAGTTAACACAGGAAGACTCACTGTTTTGTGTTTTGCTAAATCCACCCAACTTTGATCAAACCATTTCTCTCCTTCGATATGCCATCACCAATATGAAGATGCACAAAAGAATGTGCTTCCTTTGCTTCTAGACAACTGTGAAATACCTACTCAAAATGGAAAGTGCAGAAGACTCTGTGATGTACAAGGGGATGATCCAATTTTTCAAGCTTTATATGCTTGATATATGTTTAGAAAACACTTCATGGCATTTTGTTAAGTGAAGGGATGTTCTATATCCCATATGAGGAGCATGATCCACCCCCTTTCACAGTCACTTTTAATTTATTTAGCTACAGTCCAACCTCATACAAAGAATCTTTAAGTATCTTGTAAAAAATGTGGCACCTGTGTTGTGCTTTGTGTTATGTTGCTCCTGTTCAGAAAAAAATAAGGCTTGAGAAAATCACTGGCTTCTGCACGAGACTAATCAATATTCACTTTTAATCAAAGCTATAAAAGGGATTTTATGCTTTGACGACATTAAATCTTAGTTTTCCTACCCCTCTCCCTTCCCAAAATCGAACCTCTGCAACCAGCTATACTAAGATCTGGAAATCCATCACCAAGCTCTTGATGTGGAATAAGTGACAGAGCTCGGCGACTGTACAAGCCAAAACACATTTTCTTTCAGCAAAAACTTCATAGTTTGTATTTCTTAGCTTTAATAACCAGAGCCAATGATTTACCTAATGCATTAACAGCCCACAGAATTTCTGTGGAAGGTGCTAGCACATGTTTAGTGGTGAAGTATGATACTGTATCTTTATCAATTCTTTGATCTCTGTATGCTCACAAAACTGTCAGGCAGCTCAGAGTTGGTTTCTAAGTTGTGATGTTACCCTCAATAAAAATGCCTCAGTAAATTACTCAGAGGTGTCAGAACTCTAAAAAGTGGTCTGCTAATAGTGTTGTAAAAATGCGGATATTACTTTACCTATGTAGAATCATATGGAGCTGTAATTAAATAAAAGGCACAATACTGCCTGCCCAGTTGTATCACATGGCAAGGTCATAAGGAAACAACGCAACATATTTCAGGAGCAGTGTCTTTATCAAAGATAGATCAATTCGATTACCAAATCAGACCGAAGTTTCAACATTTGACTAATTTTAAGGATGTAATTATTTCTTTGCAATATCAAGCACAGGCTTGGATACTTTGCTGGATCGAAGAATTACACAGGCTGTTGGGAAAGGCGGCAAAGAGCCAAACTGGAGACTTGCTCAGAACAGCGAGTCTGTAACAGTCTTGGGAAGAGATACCAGTTTGCCTGTTTCTAATCCTTTGCGCTATTAGCAGAACATAAATACCGCTTTTTCCTTCTATTTCCTTCCATTTTTGTTAATTGCAAGATTTTTCCATGAGAACAGAAATGCACTTAAAGTCCATATGCTGCATTAAAAGCAATTCACTCTTTCAGAATGTTTCCATCGTGAACGCAATTCTTTATGATAATGTAATTAACTTTAGATGAAATGTTTATCAGAGTAGTATCAGAGAGGAAATATAACTTACAAAAATAAAACTAAACAATTTAAGCAAAACAACCAGAAAGGTTTGCACTTGTTAAAATATTGCAAACTACAGTTTAATCTGGAAAACTGGTCATAAAAAAAGGGCAACATTTTACTAATTGTAACAGCTCTTTTTGGTTACTCAGCATAATTTCCCCTTATGTTAGTTACACAAATAAGCATGATTTTTAAAACTAGCATTCCTGAGGCAACATATTCATAGGAAGGGAAACTATACTCTAACATCAACAAAATATAAACTACAAAGCAGTTACAGAGCTAGATTTTCCCTCACTTACTCCACTGCAATCCTACTGAAGACAATAAGGGTATGTAGACAGAAAAAAAAGGGGAAAACGATGATTACACCGCCTTTATTGTGCATAAATCATACCATGATTACATTAAAAAAGAAAGAAAAACAACTTCACTACCATATGCCAGATTTATTCTGAAGGCTAGCAAGCCCATTTTCGTTTCAAATTGAACTTTAATCAAAAAGGTATGTAAATTACTGCATATAATATTGAAGCTGAAACTTCTCTAAATAATTATATATCAACAAACTTTTTCAGCCAATTATTCACTGAATAATGCACAAAGGATATGAATTTCAAAAGTAAAAAATGTCACTGTAGATATGAAATTCTGATTGAGAAATTTGCATTTTGTTTGTTCCATGTGGCCATTTTTATTTCAGAAAAGAATACTATTACTTTCCATTTAGAGACAGCAATTCCTTTAATTTGAGTATTTGGAAGAGCAATACAAATATTAACAAGATGCACCTTCCAAAGAAATGCCCCAACTTCCCCTTGATCTCAGTGAAAACTTGAGAAATTTGGCAGTTTGCCTAAGAACTTCAGCACATTCAGGAGATCAAGCCTGAGGCATCATGAGACTCTTGAGCTCATGACAGGGAATGATGTTCAGCTGGGAATGAAATAGTTCTCCAATCCTACAAATGCTTTGACACTTCAGAGTATTTCCACATTCTACAGGGGGATAAAACAAGGACAGTATGAAGTTTCAGTTTTTATGAAATGACTTAAAGAAAGAGAAAGGCACTTCCCAGACATTATACTGATGATTAAGTCCTTGGCTTTTAGCCAAGTCAAGCCAAATGGAGACTGGAATCTAAAGCATCACATTTTGTGAATTTTCTTCTGTTTCCTTACCCCTTTATATTTATTTATTCTTCTTTCATTTTTACCAGAAATTAACCCCGAACCTAAACATTTTTCACTGAATTTCTGATGATACACCTTCAAAAACAATTTTAGATCTGAGCAGACATTTCTAAACAAAAAAAAAAACCAACAGACGGGAAATTTCTCCGCCACCTCAGTGAAAAACACATTAAGATCATCTTACCTATCACTGGAATATGAATACTTTTACTATAAAAGTAAAAGGATCTGACAATTCCAGCCTTATTTCTGACCATAGGCTCATTTGATATTGATGATGATAAGATGATAAAAACTGTACCTGTCCATAGCATGTGAAAATCTCTAAAACTGAACCTTAGTTGCTGTTTTCCAAAATATATATCCTCCTTAATTTTGGAAACAGAAGAAAAATGCATTATACTAATGAATGGAAGAAGTTTGAAAATTGCAAAATAGCCACTATACTGCTGAGCAATGAAGTAAACCCCACACACATTCACATAAAAGGCAAATGTCGCGGGCTGGAACGGCAACCGGGGTTGGGGGGGGGTCTGTCTCCCACATCAAGCAAGAAGATATATATATAAAAATACTTTTCATTCAGCAAACATGTCCTGCGTAACAAGCACAGCAAGGATGAACATTCATCTATATGTTTATAAAACCTAACTGGAAAGCAGACTTTGAAGAGATAAGTTATAATCAGCTTTTTCCTGGTCCTTCACTGGAAGGCACTTGTTTCCTATAATGATTAAAAAAAATGTCTAATTTAAAATACTTTCACTACTATTCCATAATAACAGGCTATATAGTAAGTAAAGATAAGTAAAGGGTGTTGTTTCTCAAGCTAACTTTAAGAAAATCTAGTTTCATTACAGGAATAATGTTTTAGTATGGACATATTTTAAAATATCATTTGTATAATATAATAAAGATAAAATATACAAACTATTTTAACTAAATTACCTGGCTTGCGGCAAACCATAGCTGGTTCCTACTCCAACACGTGGTAAGCTGTACACAACTTTTTTCACTGTTGCTTGGTCAGGAAAATTAAACATAACAGAAGCTAAATGAAGAAGAGAAAATATGGACTAGTAAATGGTCTGCAGAAGTCTGTTTCTACACCTGCATATATTTTTTAAATGCCTTTTGTTTTTTATTTGGGAAGAGAAGTCAGTTCCACTTTTATCCTCCTGGGGATCCAAGTCAGAACAGAAACTCCTCATATACTTCATACCCATGCACCATTAGTTGATTAATGTTTGGGCACTAACTCTCACATTCTGTAGAAGATGTGAGTGAAGTATACTTCAGAGGAACTGCAGCTTACCATTAACCCATATAACCTCTTATCAGGTTGCAAGCTAAGTAGTTGGCTTGGCTATCAGTCGTCTCACTGGTGTATTAAAATACACAGGGCCAGAAATTGTTTAATTCCCTCTGCAGTTGAGATCAAAACTTGTATCAGAGCTCCTCAGGGCAAAAGACCACTGACACACCTCACCAATCACTCAACTCTGACTCAGAGTACCCCATACAGAAAACTGAGCAGATTCATTTATTCCTTTTCACTTTAACTCATTTTGTAATTAAGAAAGGAAATACGCTTTTAGATACTTCATTAAAATATTTCCAGAAAATGGAGGAGAAGGGCAAAATCATAGAAAAGGCAAGTTTCCTATCAAGGATTTGAAGAATTTACCAATTACAGTGATCTGTTTGTACAAATAAATTTCACTGCAGCACAGAAAGCAGTGAGATTGATTTATGTGATTGACTTTAATATGAAATGCAATGAATACATGTAAGAGTAAGCCTTATTGAACATAGACATAAGAACTTTATCAGCAGAAGCACGGGGTTTAAATTCTAAGATTAATAAATACCACACAAAATAACTACTAGCACATTTTTTGCAACAAAATAAACAAAGACATACTTCTGTTTGCCATAAACACTTCTAAAGCTGTGTTCTGGAGAAGATAACGTCTTGAAAAAACAGCCCGAATCTCACTGAACATCCATTTTCCATGAAGGCCTTCTGTATAGGCGAGGACCTTTAAAGAAAGTCAAGGTACCAGTTATTAGCAGGAGATTTTTCATTAACATATTGCATAAGAAAATAGTAAATTTTACCTATGAATAAAGTACAGTTAAGTGAATTGTATCTCTTTATCATTTAAAAACCATTACTTAAAACATGCACTTAAATGTTTTTAACACATGCAATGAAGTATAGCTGTTAGAAAAATATAAGTACTGTAACCTGATACTCCTAAAATCCATTTCTCACGAGCCACATCAACTTATTCTCCTCAAAAACCACAAAACTCTACAAGCAAGCACAGGACAGTGGACACAGTTGCAACTATGCTTGGCTGTATTTTTTTCCAACAGTCTATGACAACTGTCAATATGTATTGGATAACAGATTTACTTCTGAGGCTATCACGTGCAAAGCACAACCAAAATAATATAACTCGCTATTCACATCCATTTCAGGGTCATAAAATAGTACTCCCTCCATTCCATTACTAAATACAGAAATTAGCTGGAACAATGCATGTACATGATAATTTTTCTGAAGTTAAGTACAGCTAATATCGCAAACCAGGAATAAATTTAACAATTTGTATATTTGCACTTTAAAGGTAATGTGAAAATATTTTAAAATAGCATAGTTAAAAATTAGCATTGCTTTTCCAATTTGTCATTTTCTCAGTTCAAGGTGTTGGTTTATGACTAGATATTAACACCTAAATAACCTCTTTCACTCTTCTGGATGTTCAGGAAAACAGACAAAAAAGACACAATTTAGTTAGGTATCAGCTTTATTAACTCATCTCTTCCGTGAATTATCATTCCAGCAGTATCATGCAGTGTAGAATAACCCTTTTCCAACCCTCTTCATCTGCTGGGAGGCTGCCATCAGCCCTCCACCTCTGCTCAGGTGGGCTCTGCCCATAAATGAGACCCTGACACTTCACCCTCTGAGGAGTCAGTCATTGGGAATGGAGACCACCCCCTCACTACACCCAACTGCATTTCCCAAGCTTTATACACTGTGCCTTCCTCTAGGCTGCACTACTAAGAGAGCTGCAGCCTCAGTGAAACAAAGAAACACAATGAACACCTTCACGAAAGGGAAATGGCAAAAAGAAGGTTTCAGACTAGAGAGTCTGAATTTGTCTGTTCTCCATTAGGTACATAGAAACTGTTAGTACACCAGCTTGCAGTGCTATACTCACTCAGTTGACATCTTTGCTTCCTGTAATCTTGACCTCCCTCAACTTCTGTATGGGGAAATGTTAGAGAGACCATATTTTGCTGCTGTCAGTGATCCTTCATGCTTGAGGTAATGGAAACTGTATTCCTTCAGGTTTTTTTCAGTGATGTAGATTCAAGTTAGTAATATGTCTTCATACATGAAAAAGCTAATTTAAGTTTGTATACTTGGTGTTAAAAGATGGATTTTTATTAGTTTGTTCTCCCTGACTTTTTTCTCATAACCACGATGAGTCTATTTCAGAGATGATGGTAACAACAGCAGCAATACAAATGTTCACACTGAAGAGCATTCAAATGTTAGTTCTACTCTAGATGAAAACTGGACAGAGGAACACACTGAGCCCTGTGTATTGTCTACACGAGAAGAAGCTACAGGCAAAACTTAGCACCACTGCAGCCAATGGCACAGTTTCACTCACCTCAGCTCTTCACACTAACTAAACACAGCCTTAAAGAAAGGCAGTGGCTTGATTTCTTTGGAGGTTCCCCAGATATACACAAGAAACTATATGCTCCCTCCATTCAGTCATAGCCCTGAATTACTACTTCATACGCTAAATTCTTGCAATGGTTAAAAATCTGTACCTTATTTTTACTTTGAACTGTGGTGACTGCAGCTTCTAGCCACTATATCGCGTGACACCTTTGACTGTGAGATTAGAGAGTCTTCTGGTATCAGATAACTTTCCCTTGTGTCAGTAATTACAGACTGTGATCCAGTTACTGCTTAGCTTTCTCTTTGATGGGCTAAATAAACCAAACTATCCTTCAGTCTTTCATTGAGATCAGCTGCTAGGATACAGCTGGTATCATGTATGTGAAATTCAGATGATTAAGAACAATGATTGTGAGGACTTTAGCACCCTCCTTATTTGAATATATTTTCCTGCTATTGATACATGTTTTTTTGTAAATACACAGGTTCTTTAGATACAGAGAAGAAATAGGGAGAAAACTACTCCAGTTTAAAAAGCTAAAAGATGAGAACAGTCTCCCAGAGAGAGGAGTTTGGAATGTATGTGGTTGTGTCCAGATCTACAGTGGCCAGCAGATTAGCCAAAGAATTAGTTTCTTGATAAAACAACATGCTTTAGGAATTCACTTTTTTTTTCAAAAATGTTTCTAGATGTCCTGTTTTTTTCTACAGGAAAGTGTTTAATACTGACTATACCCTATGCATTAACATTTTAGATGATTCACAGCAATACATTTACAATGTCTTGATATAAAAGCACACTGTATACCGGCCATAAACTGGTTTCCTCTTTCTTCCTCCTCTCCTTACCCAAGTATAAAGCAATTGTAACTTCATAGAGGTACACCCACCACACTATGAAACGAATGACTTAAGACAGCACTCCAGTAAAGCAGTAGAAAGGATAGGAAATCAGAGGAAAGGAAAGAGTCTGTAATTCAATTACTGTCCTCAATTACACTCTTCTTAACTGTCTATTAGTCCTAGAAATATCAGATTATTGTGTCAATATCAAATCATCTCAATTATTTCAGTATTTCTGTTGTCTTGTTTTCCTGTCCAGGATATACTACCCATTTTTGCCATCCTCCATAACATTAATCTAACACTGTCTTCAAGTAACGCATTAAACATTCCATTATTAAATATCTACTGTTTACAGAAGAAATTACTGACATTGTTGCAGGATTCTTCCTTTTTGTTGTTATAAGAGCCAAAACAAAGTAATTTCATATTTCTGAATTTGATAGCTTTAAAAGGTTTACACTTTTTTTTTTTAATTACTCCAGCATTTCACTTTTTCATATCACATGAATGAGGGCCTGGCTATTTTACATTTTTTACAGACTGCAGGTATTGGACATTTCATTATTCATAAAAGCATGGAAATAATCACTTAGTTCACCAAAAAGACATGCTAGTTATGTTACTTAGTTATTTGAAGCCAAAATTACCATGTGCTCCATCCATTATTTTGTTGTTGTTTATATTTATGTTGTTGTTGTTTATGCTTTATGAGTTCTTCTCCTAAAAACAGTCATAAAGACTTCTTGCTCTAGGCATGTCTTAATGGTTGAAACTTCATGACCAAGCACTGAATTCTAGATATGTCTTTTATATAACCCAGTTTTAATAAAATAAAAGCCAATCAGTCAACCAACAGTATCTACATTTGAACTGAGCACACTTCTAATTTTTCATATCAGCTGCAATTGTTTGGTTTAAAGGCCATGTAATGAAGATCTCTCCTTTTTTTTCAATTAAGAGTCAAGATATTTTTTGTTGTAAATCGACTACAGTAATTATTCAATTACTGATAATGAATTAATTGTTAATTAATGGCTGGAATTTTGAAGTACTTCATTAACCAGAAGACTAGAAACACTAGTTTCCATTCTGCTAGCAACCGTGATAGATTATCTCCACAGAAGAAACACTTCAAAATTGAGGCTTATTTTTGCTGGTTTATACCATTTTTGGTATCTCATAGCACCAGACACAGCATGTAAAAGGATATTCTGATCCTTTTACTTTGATTATTGTTTCTGGAATTGAAATAATAGCAAAATCAGGTGCTATAAAGAAAACTAGGAAAGCAGCATGTACAAGTCCTACTTTTAGTCTATCCAAGTATCAGTCATTAACTTTAGGGTAAGAATGGTCACTTGACCAGGCTGTTGCAAAGAATTGTTGCTTATTGCTTAATATTTCCTTTTTTTTAAAAAATAGCCCTTTGGGGTGATTCATTAATGCCTATGTGTGTGCATATGAGCTACTGTTTTCAATGGGAATTCAGCATTTGTCATTTGGAACCAGATTTCTGTTTTAGGGCATTTTAATTCCAAACTGATTCCTCAAGGAAAGTATCAGTTGATACTTGTAACATTTGGCAAGCTTTGTTTACATCTAGTGCTAAATGCATATATCTATTAAAATGTAATATAACTTTGTTGTTGGGTTTTATGGGTTTTTTATTTTATTATTATTATTATTTTCTAAGCACTTATTCCCTTATTTCCTTAACTATTCTTTACTTTTTGTACTAATAATGCCAAACAACAAGACCAGCAAGGGACATGGCTGCATTGTACTGATGTATAGTAGAACTGGTTCATGTTTTTCTGCATTTCCACAGATAGATTCCAAAGTTCCTATAGATTCTTTTTTTTCTAAGTCTGAAAACTATTCTCAGAGTCATGTTTTCTGAATAAAATGGCCATCACCTGAATTAAAATGCCTTTTTTTTCCCTTTATCAATGACCAGAAGGGCTTCCAAAAATACAGTAATTTTGGTACTGACGATACTTTTTCATTTTAATCCAGTGCTTAAGTGTAGCTATGATTGTCTTTAACCTGGACAGCGCTATTTTAGTTAGAACATTACAGAAAAGAGCTCTGGCACGTCCTTAGTTTAGACATCAAAACCCCATCTATCTGTTAGATGTCTCTGTTACCTGGCAACACAGGGTATTGTCTTTGCCATGTGGTACTTATTTCATTTTCCTTTTCCTCTAGAGAAGCAAGAAACTTCTACGAATTAATCCTTTTTCCTCCGCTTGCGTTTAACTCTCCTACTTCTTCAACCTTAATCTTTTACATTTCAAAAAGTATTTCAAATGCTCTGCATTTGAACGGATTTGTCTTGACTGAGTAAGGTCTAGTGGGATGGTGTTGCATCCTGGTAGTCCAACCGAATGCAACCCTTCATCTTTTAACTTGATTCAAAGGTTTGGAGACATATGCTCAAAAGCACTGTATTGTATATTCACAACCTGCCCCCAATTACAGCTGCAATTATTTTATTTATGCAGTAACTATGTACTGTACTTTTTTGTCTCTTTTTTTAAAGTAAGCTTGCAAAATTGTGTTTTGCCCAATGTCATCTTCATGCACGGTCCTTTAGTCTGAATAGGATTTTTGTTTATATTTCATTCTTCATTCACCATCACCAACTTTTAGAAGACAGATTACCTGCAGGAGCCAGCTATGAGTCTATCTCATGTGTGCCAATCTTGAACAAAAAACAGGAAGAAGAAATCTTGGTTTATTTCAGTTACACTGCAGTCCCTACACCTATGTTATCAAAATGAACAAAAGTAAAACAGCCTCGGTGTTCCAGGTTTCCAGGTCAGGAACTTGCATTTGGTTTCTCATGACAGACTTTTCTGTGAATGCAGTTGCCAAGGAGAGAAGAGAAACTCTCTGAAGATCTCTCGTCCATCCTTGTCAAATGAATATTTAATATTCCCTAAGGCTGAGAAAGTGTTTTCTACAATGAAATTCTGTTGTAAAAAAAAAAAAAGGAAAGATATATTTTTGTTAGTCTGACACTGCCCTCCTGAAAAATAAGCAAACACAGTTGTGATGGGCATGAACTATCCAAAACGTTCTGCTTGTATCTTTTGCCTCCCTATTGCCTGGTGGAAACTGTATCTCCTGCTTTCTGTATAAAGTGCGTTAAGAGGACATAATGAACAAGCTAATATCTAAATTTGTGGCCACCTCATCTTTTTTTGTATATGAATAGGCAGGGGGGAAAAAAAAAAAAAAAAAACGTACCAAGGAAGGGAAGAAAAGAGAAATTATCATTGTGGGAAAAGCTACTACCTTTTACAGATATATTTGAAATAGAAAGCAGTAGTATGCTTCAGTCACAAAGCAGAAACTGATTTCATATTAACCATTTCATAACAGCCTGGTAAACATAAAATTCATGGAATTAATCTGGTACATTCCCTACATCAGTGTTTTACAGGATGCTTCGGATTTTGCAATCTCAGCACTTAGAAGAAGTTGCCTGCTAATACAGCATGGAGTACTTCACAAAAACAAATCACAGTGAATAGATATTTTATCAGAGAACTGTCTAGACCCAGCTACAGAAGTATGCTTATGCACCTGACCCAGGTACACTATAAGGTATTCATAAAATAGTTTAGCATCATTGTACGCTTTTAGAGGTCAGAAACAGATGAAAACAATTACTGTCATTCCATTCTGTCAGGGATTTGGATTTTCCTTTTTCAAGTTTTTGCTAGCATTGCCATTTGTTCCAAGGACAATGTAAAATTCTTAATGCAGATCTTCATAGGTTAAAAAAAAAAATTGCTTCTGTGCACATATAGTAAATTTTATTCTCCAGAACTATTGAAGAACATGGAGCTTACTACAAGTACATGGCAGATTGCACGATGGCTTCATGTATTCTAAATACAGACTGAAATGACAGACACTAATGGCATGGAACCAGACTCTTAGAGTATATGAAATACCATATTGAGTAAGCATTATATAATTTCAAAATGTTTGATGAAGTACTGAATATTATCATCTTTCACATTTAGTAGGAAACAAACGCACACACTGTAACAAGATTTGTAAATGTATGAAGAAATGTGTTATGAAATTTCAAAATCAGGTAAGTTCAAATAATAAAACACTTCATATTTCGCTTTTCTCAAATGGGAAATTGAGAATGCAAATAGACAGGAAGGGCAATTCAAATTAATTTGATATCCTAGTGTTTCATTGACATATTATTTTGGGGTTTTGTATACATTTAAGTCATTTTAAGAACATCCTCTGTGCCTCAATTCAGATAGTCATATAAGAATAAACACTTCTAAAGTCTCACCAAAATATCATGTTATCATTTTTTCTTTGCACACTTTGGTCTAGTAAAATGTTCTCAATTTCTCTTCACATTAAGGTCTCCTTTCCCCTTCCTTGTAGCATGCTTCTGTGTAAAATGTTTCACTACATGTAAGCCTTAAAAGCTTTCCTCCAAGCAGCTCTTGTCATGCTGTGCTCTGCAAGATGAGCTGAGTGTTATGTGCCATTATAATTTCTCCATTCACATCAGTTTCAAAAATGTTTTCTAGAACTTTTTTTTTTAAATAAATATTGGCACTCCTGCTTCATTTTTTCTCCTCCTCTTCAGGGATCTAAAAAATGCAGATATTATTTTTGTGGTTTGGGGCTTTACTTCCTTGCCAAATTTTCTCAGCTTATACTTCTACTTCCAATGTTTTTTTAAGCTTTCAAGAGGCCCCTTTTCTTGAAACAGAACATGAGGTTCTGTTCACCCCAATCTTTTCTCAGTTTGATTTCTCTGGTCAGCATACCCCTTCAGTATCCCTTAAAACAATGCCCACTCAGCTGACAGTAACTGACACACTTATTCCCACATTCATTTTCAGTCATCTGAAAAACTATTTGAAGTTGGCCCATTTTCAGGCCATTTTCCTCTTTTCATTGGTAAAATGGTTTTGTATGTTATGATTTTGTGTTGAGGAAAGTAATGGAAAGGACATGGGGATTTCTTGAGAAGCAGCCACAGAAAGGTTATTAGAGTAAAAGAAACTCTGCTCCTAGACAAGGAAACACTGTTGCTAACAGTTAACATTCGGATCAAAATAATCCAAAAAGAATATTTTATGCATTCCAAGTATGTTATCTCTAACTCTGCTTTTGTGGAAAAACAACGTGTATCTTTACAAGGATAAGGGCTACTGAGAGAGGAAAGTATTACCTTTGCAAAAACTGAGTAACTGTTTTTATTGTTCATCATATGGGCATTACACATCTGTGTGCCTTTGCATGGTTTCCTTTCCATGCAACATGCAAGCAGATTGTCAATGTAGGCAATTCCTGAAATGCCAGCAATGGACTGAAATTCTTGGGAAGAATAGCATCAGGAAGAGGTAGCAGATTTAGACATTAGCACCTTATAAAAGGTTGGCAGAGGCCTTTTTTAGGCTTTACTTCCAACCTAAATTCCAACAATTACTGTTTTAAGCAGAAGTTTCAGCTGATTTAAGGATTCTAAAAGCAGGAATAAAGCTGATAGTGCCGGCTGGGGCAGCAGCACATGTGGAGAAGCAGAAGACAAATATATTCTAGTGCCACAGAAAGCCATATTAGAGCACAGTCCAACTCAAAACACAGAGGTTGAGAAAACAAATGTTGGGGCAAAATCCAAAGTAGACAAGTTCAATTAGTTCTAGTTAGAAACAGGACTGAAGCAGATTGTGCCTGCTACCTCACAAGGTTTAAGATGATTTTGTGTTGACTTTGGCAACAACGGGATGTCAAACTCAAATCTAGTGAGAAATCTTAACAGAACTGCTCTTTCCGCTCTCGCTCTACATCTTGTGCTAAGAGATTAATCCAAACAGGCGAGTGGTGATCTCAGCGCTTACACTCAAACCGCTCTGAGCAATTCTGCCACAGCACCACATTCGGTGAAACACAATCAATTTTTTTCAATTAGAACTGCACAAATTACGTTTTCAGTTGAGTGGACAGGCCAAAAAAAGACAAAATATTGAAATGATCTGAGCAAAAACATAGAACTGTTTTTTTCAGGATTAAAAATGTGTAGCTTATTTTTCTGTCAACTGGCTTCTTCTGGACCTGCTCAGCAAAAGTAAAGCAATGGAAAGGACAGACTTTTAATATTCACAAATCCAGGGAGAAGACAATGTTTATAAATGCTTGTAACTTGAAACAAAAGCTGGACTTTTATTCATTGAAGAGTTATTTGACAAAATAAATGCAGCTTTATTTAACTTGAAATATTGGTGGACTTGACAGATTTTTTGAGAGGTTTTTGCTGAGAAAAATTGTGAGACTAGATTCAAACACCAGCATGAAAACAAACAAGTTCTCTGTTTCATAAAGCGAGAAGTTGGAATAGGCACTCGGATTCAGTTCCCTTCTCTCTCAAAGGTATGTGAACCCAAATGACACCCTTCCCCAACAGTGTTGGCTGCTCCACCTCACTGTTGTGCTCTCAATGAGCTCACAGATGGATGAGTGCTCCTCATGGGTCCAGGATGGACAGTGTGAGTGAGTGCGCTGCATCAGCTGCCTCAGCAGCGTGCTGCTCCAAGGAAAGGCAGTGGCAAGCAATTCCTGGCAAGCTCCTATACATGTATGACTGATTAAGCAATAGAAAGAGAAGCTCCCTGACTCCTGCCGTGTTTCTGAAGGGATCGCAAAGCAAGCATTGCTCACTGGTCATAATTTGCCAACGTATAAGGCAACCTTCGCACTTCAAACATAGGAAAGAAGTGAAACAAGCCTCCCTGGTTTCCAGGTGAGTGTGCTGACCATCCAGGACTACAGGAAACTCACATTCTTCTAAGTTTTAAAATGGTGTCTTTGGGTGCTTACTTCATCCTCACGTGTATTAGTTTTTCCCTTGCACTATGGCGAAGTGACTCAATCAAGTTTTAGGACTTGGCAAAAGCAAAAAACCGGCAAAAGCCTGTACAAAAAAGAATAGTTTGAATAATAAAGAAAGTACCGTGTCCACAAGTATGTGATGTGTTGTTTCCCAAGAATAAAGCCATCATAAAACACTGAGGGTCTTTTTCTTTCAGAATTTGCATGCTGATACATTTGTTCAAAAGTGCAAGGCAATAAAGAATGTCTAAACACTCAAATGTACCATGATGCAAATCCTTAACATTTTTAATAACTGAAGGCACTATAATTGGTCTTGAGAAAAGTGTACATGTTGAGTTTTTTTAAACATTTTCTACCAAATGACAGGTATAAAGAGAGGTTTATGTCCCTCTTTTTATAGATGTGAACTCAACGTCATACAGAAGATATGTGCAAGCATCTTGGATTTTAAGTTTTACATTTGAATTATTCAATGCAGAACACATATGACCTAAGATCTAGAAAAATAATTAGAAGACAACACTTTCTCTACTACAGAGATTAATTCTTTAAAGTTTTTTTTCCTAATATCTCTTCTTATATAAGATTGATCATAAACCAGTAATACTTTGCTGTTAACTTCATATGCAAACGTTGTTTCATTAACCCCAATATTTGGGAATATAATTGGATTAATTTCTACTGCTGAAATCTTAGAAATAAATTTTAAATTTATTTTTACAAGCAAAAAGAAATATATAGATTTTTAAAGTGATAGAAACCATACAGCTACAACATCCTCATCATCACCAAAACCTTCCATATTACAGTTTGTAACAGACAAGCATAATCCTCAAGAAATTCAAAATTCTACAGCTGTCACATGCTCAGCTGTGCCTAGAAGTGTTGGATCTGGAGCCCTAGTGACTCCTGGAAGTCAGTTTGCTTGGTGTTGGAATTCAGAGCAGATTCAAGGCTACTCTACATAATGTCAACTTCTAATGTCCCCAAAGACCAATTACAGTGCCTGTGAATTATGGTGAACATACATTAAAACATCTTCATCTTCCTAATACATTGCCATACCAACTGATTCTTTATTAACACACTTAAGATGAGCTTAAGATGAGTTTCTTTTGCAGGAGAAGATAAGGAATTACAGCACTGGGAAGAATCTAATCCACAGCTCCAATACCAATGAAAATTCTACTATACTTTTAATTATTATATATGGAACATTAGCTCATATTACTAAGTTTGTGGAAGGAAAGAATAGCAATGTCACTTCAGAGGATTTTAACTTGGAGTGCTTGCAAACTGCCTGCTGTAACTAAATAATAATTTAATTAGTTTGCATTTCATTATGCTTATTTTGGTTTAATATTAGAGAAAAAGTACCTATGCATTCTATACTTGCTTTAAGGAACATTTTTTTATCAGATACAGTAAATAAGCACTGAAAAATAAATCCACAAAAAATATAAAAACTGCAGAAATTAACATGTATCAAGTGGAAACTGCATGTACAAACTCCATAAATTATTCCTATATTAATTTCAATAACTGGAACCACATTTACACAATATTTTTAGTGTTTGCATTCTACATATTCTATGTGTACTTTCCCATAGTTAATGCTCATTTAATTTGAACAATATAAAGGTCAAAATGATAGATAAGTACAACTTGGGGGGGGGGGGGTGCTCTAATCCTGTACAAAAAATTCTCATGAAAACTAGGAGGAATATTAAGAATCTGCTCAGCTGGCTACCAAAAAGCGGATTCTGGGGAACGCATATAGTCTTTTGATGTCTGCAATAGCTAGAGGAAGAAGTGCTGTAGCAGATTTAATATACAGCTCCTCCCTCTTTGGATTTCTAGCCAACTGGAATGCAAACTTGCATGTCATAAATTTGGGCATACTCACAGGCTTCCCTGTGGTGAACTCTAGGTTCCCAGTGTGAAATTACTGCAACACCTGTCGGCATGTAGAGATACGTTGTGTGAATGTGCCTCTGTTTTTATCTTCTATAACCTGCTCCACTACAGAAGTTGTTTAGATTTTACGGACTTCTGGGTACTATGCAACTACAAAAAAATGTGACAATCCCATTTGAAGAGGGTTCCCTCATATAGACTCAATTCTCAATTGTTAACATTTTTTTAATTAAAAAAAAATCATAAAATGGAATTTACCTCAAGCTTTGCAAGGTTATTTGATATTTACACCTCAAAAAAATATACTGCAACAACCAACTATTCAAATTCTCCTATTACTCTAGATTCTTACCTTTCTTTTATGTGGGTGACAGACTAATTTCTTTAGTAGAAAATAAACCCTATTGACTTGGATAGATTACTGCCCGTACAGTGATTGGTTCCATTTTTACTGCCATTACATCCAGATTTGATGCATATCACATTTCTTCTAAAAAATACAAGCATCCTATATAATAGTCTATCTCTGATAGACTCAATTTTGCAAGATGCATCCATTCTTTGCAGCTGAGTACCCCAACTCTTACTATTTGGAGTAGAAACTGAAAAGTACTGAGCTTCCAGAAAGAGAGCTCAGCAGCTTGTAGATTTACTTTCCTTTCATTGAAAGCCAAGAGAGTCAGATATAACGGGAAAAAAAGGAAAATTTAAAAGCCAGGAAAATGAATCATGTTAAAATGTGTTTTAGGTCTCTAACATGCAATGCTGTCCAATGTATATTGAAATACTGGAAAATATATAGTGATTCTCAGTTTTACTATTATGAAGTTCTTTCACGTCAGAAGTTTTTGCATGTATATACACATTTGCGGGAGAAAAAGAAAACGGTACAAAGGCATCATATAGTTTCCTTAAAAGAAGCCAACATAAGATATTTTAATTCAACAGTTCAAATATTTACAGTCACTTTCCAAATCTCCTTACCATCTAAAACCAGAGACGAGTCTGCTAATTGTTACTGTAATTATTATATTACTATTTTTGGCTATTACGCACAAAACAACGAAAAATACTCAGCCACTGGACACATAGCTATAGAAAGAACCAAGTTTTGTTATTAAGAGAGTTTACAAAGAAATATATGCTCTTCTTCATTTACATTAAAGGGAATTAATGATGAAACCAGGCTAAAATAAGCCCCCACTCAACTTTTTAGTACAAGGATGGGTTACTTTTAGAGCAGTCTTAGAAAGAAAATCCAACTCATGCCATTTGACTGTTGCAAACTAATCCTCACTCTGCTTCTATTTCTTTCTATGAACTGCAATGCAAGGTCCAATAGACAGCCTCAGAAGCGTCTCAGGTCCAGTACATGCTTTTCAAACTTAATCAAGGGAATATAGAAATGTATATAAAAAGATGAAAGTGTCTTTGCCTTTATATGTATTGCAAAAAAAAAAAAAAAGGAAGCAAAAAGCTGGGGAAAAAAAAAAGTGAGATGTTTCATAGGGGAAGGTTAAGTCTGATGCTTAATGCTTATTTAAAATGGTGACAGTCTGGAGTAGTGAAGCCTTGCTGGGCTGCTTTAATTTCTCCCTGGAATAGCTCTCTCCCAACCTTCGGCAGCACATCAAAGTCTCTGGAGCTCAATTAAAATTGGATTATATTGAAATGCTCTATCTATGGAACTGCGTGCTCACTAACACTTTTCTTTCAGTAATACTCCAGATGACAGTTGCCCATCCCAATTTAAACAGTTGTCATAGAGACCATGAACTAAAGCAGCAGTACTAACAATACAAAGGAAAGGTAAGTGGTAGGATTTCTGTGAATGAAGGGCTTGGTTTCCAGCCGCAGTGCTCGCACTGCAAGCAGCTAAATGCAGAAAACATAAAAGGCTGTAATGCTCTTCATACTCCTAAGCAGAAGGGCAAAGTGAAACAGTAAACATTTTCCTTTTTTCCCCAGTAGCTAAAGAAGTGTTTTACACACCAGCAAGTTGTAGCTACCTAAAATATCTGGAATCAAGTGACACTCCCTAAGAAAAACAGCAGGTAACCCTGGAGTCAAACTACAGTCACCAGTCTAAATTTAAGTCAATAGGTACTTTATAATTGCAATAGAAAAAATAAGGTAGTAAGTGCTTTTTTCTTTTTAAAAATATTTGATAGGAAATTCTTTAATTACAGACAATGTACAAATCCTTTATCTTTATGATAAAGATCTAAAGTGCAGATCTGATGCAAATCTGTACGAAACTCAGAGTCTGAATACATTTAGTTAACATTGTGACATTCAATGTTCCTAACGCTTTAAAATCTCTTTATTACTGTTTTATAATCTATAACCATGTAGATTTTTTAGGTACTGCACTAAAGCCTGACAACACCACTAGAAAACTCTGGCAGCTTCCAAAACCCCCCAAATAATATAAACAGCTTACATTTCTGGCAGCACCAGACAGCAATGTATTTAACAACGTAGATTCCTAGTAATGATACTATTTTCTCATGTAGCTGGCATGTTTCTGGCACTATAAAACTCTTAACCTTTCTTGTAATTGGCTTATTGAGAGTCCCAAGGTTGTTTTTTGTGCCATTGGGCTGATCACCATGGAAATGAACACTTATTGCTGTTTCACTGTAGTGCTCTATTTTTCTTCCAAGCCCTCCACAAGCATCCTCCCTGCTCTCCCGGGAAGGTGGTGTTAGGATTTTGAAGCAGCAACAAGGCAGAGTGCAAAGAGCGCAGGCCAAAGGGGAAGAAAACAAAAATGTGTCAGAAAATCTAAAAACCGCACAGATCAGAATTTGTCAAAACAAGGCCTTGGTTTAAGCCAACAAGAAGGGCCCCTTCAGCTTGGGCCTTGACAAATCGTGGTCTTTTTTTTTTTTTTTTTTTACTTTATTATTATTTTTTTTTTTATTTTTAGCCCAGCTGTAGAAAACACCATCTAATGAACCTGTCTGGGACTGCTGTCCCCATCCTGTCAGGCATGTCAGGAGATGACAAGCACTGGGGACAGGCCGCCGCCAGTCACAGACAGGCCTGCCAGCTGGAGAGTTCAGCCCCAATCTAATCACACCACCAGAAAATAACTTTCACGCTTGCAGCCTGACAGGATGGGCTCAAGGAAAAGAAAAAAGAAAAAAATAAAATGAATTAGGATTGAAACAATGCTTTTTGTTTCAATTACATACCCTTTTTTTTT
>VZZY01014646.1:184-121609 GCA_013400335.1 Eurystomus gularis
TATCAGCTCTGTGAACATGGATGTGTTCCACTGACAGAAATTCTCTCATGCTGTGCTCATTTGGGCTACCTTTTTCCATTTTATGGCTTGAACTTTCAAGAGGCAAAATAATATTTTTTTTTAAAGCAATGAAAGTTCTTTGAGCTTATCTTTGTAAAAGCCAGTTTTATTGTCGTAGAAGTTAAGGAATAGAGGTTATTTCCATCAATTTTAGTGGGAAATAAAATGGATTCACATTCCAAGATCAGTTGGGTGCTTTAGAAGATCTCACTGGGTGGGCTGTTACTTCCCCCTGTTTTTTAATCTCTATCTCTTCCTCCAGAAGTCTACCTTCCCCTGAGCGGTCTGCCTGACCTTTCTGCTCTGCCTGTCATAACTAATTGCAATGTCATCCATCTGTAGTGTGCAAAAAAAAAGTATTCCTAGAGCAAGTCTGGAAAACCTGGGAGAAAACCCATTGTTTCCTTTGACAGGTACGTCTGACTATCTGACTTCATCCTTTTAGAGCTCTGCAGAAGTAAATGAGTTTACACCTTTCCTTTTCAGAGAGAGATGTCCATGAGGACGGCACGAAGAATAGTCTTATTGTTCTGTCTTGTGCACTGATTGTTCCAGGATCTTGTGTAGTCCGGCAGAATTTGCTTTATTTGTACAGCTGTGATGCTTCATTTAGGACTGGAGGGAGAGAATTACAGTAGATTCTGGAAACTTAATTTAAGATACTTTTCTTTTCCTGTAACCTTTCATGTCCAGCTTTAGTTAAGCCACAGTGAATCTTGTTTTAAAGTTACTCTGGGAGATGGAAGTGTCCAAGGAACTGATAATGGGGAGTTTTATACGTAAAAAAACCTTTGGAAATAAAGTATATGGAGCTCATGTTGACATATCCAAGCTAGGTTTAAACATGAACTATGGTAAAATGATAATAACGGATTACTACTTCCATTCTACAAGAAATGTCCTTCTAGCCTGCGTTGTCTTGATAAGCAAAAATGTTTTTAGTTGCTGCTGTTCCATTGGAGGGAGACTTTCATAAAATAGTGTAATATATGTCAGTGTGGGAATGATAATAGATGCTTAGAAGTTCTGTTTCTGTAATTATTGCACACCTATAATACAAGCTTAGCAGTTACTTAATTTTGAGTGGTAAGAACACTTGGAAGATGACTACTGTGACATTGATAATTAACAGTGATTCATTCACTAAGTCTTTAAAGGCGATTGTAGCTGAATAAATGATTGAAACAAGTTCCATGTTGTGTTGGGTAACTTTTGGCCTGCTTGCTTTTTGATTTGTAAACTGTGGGTGAAAACACATTAACAGTTGTTGCATATTAAGCAGTTTCTGCTTCTGCCTTTCTGGGTGATAGTTTGTTACTCTTGTCACTCGTTAACAATAGCTTTTATCGATTAGAGGTTCTGGTGACAGGCTTGTACACTCATATTCCTTCCCAGGGTGAACATAACTCCTGCTATGGGGATTCTGGTACAGGTGCAAATTATGAATTTTCTTTCCGGGAACATTTGCTAGTAATTCAGGACTTCATTGAATGTTCCTGCCAATAAGCTAAGTGTTAGAAAGTGAGCAAAGCCTATGTAATGCTGTGAACACACTTGAAGTCCTGAGAAACCCAATTGTGTGATATAGTATGCATGGCTCATATAACTTTGAGGAAGGAATTCAGTCTGTCAAATTTCACTGCCAATTGCATTGATGACAACCTGGTGCCTTTTCGCAGAGCGGTTTCCCTTACATAACACTGCGGGCATTTGCTGGCTGCGAAGTAGAAAAACTTGATAACAGAACAGCTTTTAAACAAACCAAACCCCAAAGGTTTTGCTTTGCTAATAGTTTGATTAATGGGATTTTTAATTTTTTTTGGATTAAAGTAAATCTATAGATGTATCATGCAAGCTTGATCTCTTATCTTTCGTCTAGAGGGTTCCTGACATCCTTTACCTGAAGAAAAATTGTCCTAGAAAACTCAGCAGTAGTCAACTGCTTCTGTATCGCTTTGTCCTAATATTAGATCTCCTTCAGAAGTGAAGACTGAGCCAAAAGATATTTTTGATGTATCACAGCACAGGCTGTATTTCAGAATGGTAAACATTTTTCTCATGCCACTAAGGCATAAACTGTTTAAACATTTTTCCTAAAAGTTTGTGTTCCTAGGTATTTCTGTACACTAGCTATGAAACTATCACTGACGTGTGATTCCCTGACTAACAAATACTGTTTCTACTGGAGTTGCTACTGATGTGATAACTAGAAATGCTGGGGAGTGTCTCAGCAGGAGCAGATTGCTACTTTTAGGGTTATGTTATTGATCATTCTTTTGAAAAGTATATACGTAAACTACACAGAGATGATGATCACTTGAAGTCTTGTTTTGAGGCAAAAAAGGAAGGTGTGTTACTCCAGCAGTGCTCAGTTGATGGAAACACTAACTATATGCATCAAGTAAAAGACAAAGCTGTATTTTATTTAATGTGCAGAGTCCAGTAACTTCCTGCATGTATTTTGACAAGTAAAAAGCTTTCCATGTCTTCAAGTGTTCTCAGCAGAAATACAAACAGGGATTCCTGGTGTCCTTTTGAATTCAGAGTGGATTGTGGCAAGTTACAAACACTGTCAGTATACATCAAAAGGAGAAAATAATTGTTGTAGGCCTGTGAATAACATCCTTAAGTAGAGTGGCTAGATGAAGCAATAAATTAAGGGTATAACCCTGTGCTATGATGAATGATTTTATAAACATTAGATAGAAATATTAATTTCTAATAAACATAGTAAGTAGAAGGACGTACAGCATAGAGGCAGGTTCTCAGGGAATAAGAAGTATTTTGGTCTAATAGTATGCTGTGGCTTGCAAAAGACTCTATAATAGAGAGAAGTGACTAATACCACAGTTGCTAGCAGCATGACTATAAACAGAATCAGTTTTTTTTGTTCTGCTCCAACTCTAAACTGAAGTCTTTGCAAAAGGAACCCCTTAATGGGGATCCAGGCATCTAACTGGTGGACTGAACTGTTTAAGCCCTTGCCCTGGTGTGAAATGGTGAATTAGAACTGTCATGGTCGCTCAGAAAAAAACTTCTTGAGACTGGTGCTTGGGCAGAGGAAACCTGCACTATACCCCTAGGCATTGAAATGATTTGCTCAAAGACAGGATAAGACCAATGAGATCCAGATTTCTTGGTCTGTAAAGGTACATAAAAAGCAAAGGAAGTACTTTAGTAAACATGAATTAGATCAGAGGGTAGAACTGGAGTTGGCAAAAATAGTAAGGAGGAGGAAGGGAAGGGAGATTAAGGGAAACGTAAGTATACGTGACAGATGGTCAGAGATCTCATTTAAAATTTCTGAAACAGTATTCTTGATCATAAACCCCTGCATCTTGGAAGAATACAGTAGTGGTGGTGTACTACCTGTATTGTTGAGGCAGTAGCTTGTAGGACATGTAGGTGTATAGCTTGATATGTCTTAGCTGGTGACTGGTGGTTATTATAACATTGTGGTTGTCTGAATTTGTTGGACGCTTGTCAAGTGTTAGTAAGCAAAACCAGATACAGATGACCCTAGTAAACGGTGTACTTTTGGGTACAAAATATTTCAGATTTGTTGAATCATCTCGCAAAATGTGTTTATTTAACTTCACCTTCTGCTTTCGGTAAGCTAATGTCTTAGAATATTCTAAATATTTGAATATGATATACTTCTGAGCTGCTGCTGAGACTAGATTAGTTAGGTACAATCTAAACAGTACTTTGAATTTATTAATTGTAAACTTGGTTTCATTCCTGTTTGCTCCATGACAACCTTCCTGTGAGAAATAGTGGTTTGAGGGAATGGTCTGGTAGTTGTGCTGCCAATGCTGTGGCACCCTTCTAATAAGAGCCACCATCATCAATTAAGGCACGTGACAGAACATCATCCCTTGAAAGCTCCATGTTCTACCCTTGGCTTAAGGACTGGGTTATTTCATTTTTATTTGACAGTACTTAAAGATCAAGGAAGATCCAGTGCTTGTCACTGTGACAGCAGCATAAAGGCTTGCCTCATCAGAAAGTCCAGGCATCTAGGGATCTGTGGAGGAATAGAAACAAGAAAAAGACAGATAAGAATCCAATGTAATGTGCAGAGTTACTATCTGTATAGAATATGTAGTATCAAACACTGAAAATAAAGTAGGAGGATGGAGAGGTACAGCAAGGCAGGACATATGCCAGGAGACTGAAACAGCTGCACAGACTGTAGGGCAGAAAAGTTTGTTCAACTTTTCAGTACAAGGGGAAAAAACACTGTGGTAAACATTCTAAAAACAGTATTAAGAAACCAGCCAAACAAAAAATGAATCCCAAATGTCACATCTTGTATCACAATATTCTATTGTCTTTGCTTCTGAGATGGTAATGTTTTGTGTTAATATTTAACTAATCAATTTCTGTTGGAATTGTGGCTTTCTTGCAGATATCTGAAGGTGTGATATGTTTTTTAGTTAAAGAATTTTTTTTCCCCGGATTTAATAACCACTTCTGTGTTGCCCCTCTCCTCCTGGGAGTTCCACATGGGTAGCTATTATGTTCTTTTTGTTTGTGTTTAGCTTTACATCTGTAAGTGATCAAATGTAATGAAAGAAATCCCAAAACACCAGTAGAAGTTGGTCTCTAATGCTAATTGCATTGTGTTTGTCAAGTATTTGAAAGAGGCAACCCTAAGTAGCAGAAGTAAAAATACATTTTACATAGCGGCACTTTTAGCAGGCTAATGGTGGCACTTGTAAAAATAGCAACAGCAGTCCATTCAGAACTGCTAAAAATATCACATGGGCCATTAGAGCTTATTTGTGGAGCACAAGGGGACTACAATAACGAAGTAAAGGTCTAGGCTTCATCCTGCCCTTCTGTGTGCAAATTGTAGTAATTTTTACAAAAGTTGTCACTTCTATAGCAGTGTGTCTTCTACAAGCTGCTGTTTCTCATTCCATATACTAATGTTCCTAATTCTGTAACATGTCACCTTTTTTTTCCTGAAACTGGAGTGCTTGCACAGCTTTTTGCAGTTGTGATAATTCAGTATATCCCTGTTGAATTTAGGCTTTGAGTTACATATTCAATACTTCTCTGAGCATGCTAGAAATCTTCTTGTCAGCCAGCAGCATGGCTTCCTGCAGGTGTGGCTCATAGAATGAGGCAAATGGTGCAAGCCAACCAAGCTGTGGTTTTGTTAGGTGTCCTAGAAAGCTGTGTGTGCAAACCTGTGCTACTGTTCTGGACCACAAGGCTAGTAATGTCTTGAGAACACGTTTCATATTCAGTGATAACAGTTTGAAATAGATTGTTTCAGTGAAACTTGGTATCCCTTGAAGAGATGAGAAGGAATACCTTTTTTATCTCCTTTCCCAAATACCTCACTCAAGTCAGTCATCATTGGGATTTATAGAAGTAATGTAACTTGTTGTTACATGGCAAAAGCAACGTATTTTCATATGTACAGTTTTCAGACCTCAGGCAAAGTCTCTCAAAGAATCAGCTGTGTAATTGTTTTATTTACCTGATGAAAAGTATTATCAAAAGTGTAGGGGACAAAGTAGTGGGATTGCAGTGGAGAGTTAAGCCGTGAGTAGTCACTTCTCAGCAAGTCTGTTCAGTGAAGGTAGAATTGTCTGTCTAAAATGACAAATGCATTATGTTTTCAAATAGTAAATATATTATTTTCGAAGTATTATTTAAAATCTTAATATGAAATGCTTTTAAAATTGCACACTGGATTTCTGGATATTTCTGGTATTTCTGGATTCAAAATGAGTTGACATTTGTCCAAAACTTCTAGAAAGATGCCTTCAATCAAAAACCAAAGCTAAGATGGTTATGGTACAAAAGGTGGAAGCCACTTAATGAGATGATAAACTGAAAACAATTAAATGAAACTAGAAATATTTCTACAGCCTTAAATGTAGTGGGAACTGCCTGTTGAAATGAATAGAGGAGTACCAAGTTAGTTATAACACTTCCCTCGTTTGGCAGAGTTGTTTTGCCACTTAGTCCTTTGATTTTATGGAGGTTACCAGATCTCCAGCCTACCAAAGTACATGTTAATTCATCTTGTTCATGTGAAGTTGTTTTAAAGATGGCAAATAAAACAGAAAAATTCCTAGCTGTCGTGTGCTGGTAGTTCAGAGGTCAGTTCCCAAGCCTGTACTGCTTTGGACACGAGTGTGCCAAATGCTTTTCTTCACTGCCTCAATGCAAGGGGAGCTGTGGACCAGCTTAAGGACAACTTGTTTTGAGTAGCTGACCAAGCAAGCAGAGATGTGAGCATTTGCATCTTTAATAAAAGAACAGCGCACATCTTTCCCCTGTGACTGAACAACTACAGTAAATGCAAGCCATTTTACTTATCAAGCACCTGCCCTTCTTTAACTGATTGTCTTGAGTAAGAGAGGAAGAATCTGTCTTAAACAAATTAGGGTTTTTCCAGTGGCATGGAAGTCTCTGAGCAGCTGACTCTGCAGTTAGCGATGAAGTCCATTCCAAAGCTTGGAAAAGCAGTAAGCAAACTTAAACAAAGTTTAAAACTTAACTTAAAACAAACAACAAAACCCAAAGAAAAATGAAAACCAAAGAAAAGAAAAAAACAAGGAAAAAACCCCCACACCCTAAAGAACAACCCCTGTCCCAAACCAACACCAGAATGCACTCCCTGCTAAGTTTACTAACATCTGGTGGATTTTTTTTCCAATTCAGTTCTGAATGTTCATTGCACTGTGGAAAAATTGTTCCAAAACACTGCACTAAAAACGCTGGTAAATTGATGAGGATGGCATGCACTTAAGTTCCTAATCTAATTAAATGGCAAAAGGAGTTAGTTCACCAACTTCCGTACTGCTTAGTTAGAGCAAAGGAAACAGCCCAAGATGTTAGCAGTCAGTTCTGCTTTTGATTCCTCAGATTTGTGTTTTAAAAGGTTTGAAGCTTTCCTTGGTGCCCACAGCCCTTGCCTTAGCCTGGTCCCTGGGAACTGGGGCCTGCTGCTGCAAGCCGAGGCAAAGCAGAGGCCATGGCAAACATGCTGCTTACCTTGGGGTAGGCTTGGAGTAGTGGTGTTTTGTAGACAGTGTAAATCAGGTGGTAATTGCAGATTATGTAATGGAGCTATGCGCCAGGAATATAAAGAAAATGGATGGGAATAGCTGAAGGGAAAATGCCTGTGAATACTTCATCAACAGTAGTTAGGTCAGAACAGCCTGAAAGAAAAAGGTAGTGCTGTGGAGGAATTGTGAATAGCCTGACATACAAATATCCCATTTTAGATATGCTTTTGCAGTGATTGTTTCTAGATAAAGAAGCTTAGTGGGCTGTTGCTGTCTTGATCTTTATGCCTGGAGCTGTAATACTTAATTCTCATCCCACCATTAGACTTTCAATCCATTTGCTTTTATTGCAGCTTTCTATTTTTAAAAACAAGTTTCCTAATTCTCTTCATTGTCACACTCGCTGCTGAAGTTACGTTCTGATGCTTTGTGGCTCACAAGCTTTGGCTGCAGATGTGTTCATACTGTGCTTTCTGAAGCTGAGATGTAGGGACACTAATTTTGGTAATGATAAGAAAACAAAACCCCCTGTTTTTAGCACAAGTACCTCTTCGCAGAGAAGAAATACAGATTGTTTCATAATACAGTTATAGGTAATATGGTCTATAATATTAAGGATAGCTGTTTCTTTCTTAGGGGAAAAACTTAACGCTTCATTCTCCTGTCTTGTCAAAACGGACTAGGCTTCCAGAGGGACTGGCAGAGAAGTGTTGCAGCTGCACTCCTGGTAAACCTAGAACTGCTGAATGTCCCCATGAGCATTATTTTCCCAGAATTGTGACACTGAGCCTCAACTGTTGTCCCTATCACTGCATTTTGGGGAGGCAAATCGAATGTAGATATTCTCTGGCTACAGCTACTGGCATAGATTAAATTGAGAATGTACATAGGGGCATGTTTAAGAGGATTTTTTTCCTTCTCTTGGTAGATCTCACAAAGCATCTGTTACTGATAAGTATGCAGGAGGGATATATATAGGATGCTCGAGGACATGCTTCTCTGTTTCTCTCTACATCTAAGCGAGGCAGTGTCACAATGCCAAGTGTTATTGGTGTACGTCAAGATGCTCAAGGTGCTTTAATGTTAGATGGTGTTATAATACTCGTGGTAGGTACCTCAGCGGTCTAGATTTCATAGACTTCATGTCTAGACTTCATAGACTTCATCCTTGTATGTAGAACACCGTTCCTCTTAAGCAATACTCATACAGCAGTGTTTTCTTGGTGACTTTTAAACCACTGTTCATGTTAAAGGACACTTAAACTTTGCAATGGTTTGGGTTAGGTCACTGCAAAGATAGTTGCTGAGACAGTATTGCTTCCTATGATGCTGAGTCAACAATTAGATGCTAATTGCAAGGTTGGTAGCAGGTGTTTTATAAATATCTTTTTATGCTAATGACTTCCCAAAATGATAAGTTTTTCAGGATCAATGAAGCTGTTAAGGGTTATGAGAGTGGCAGATCGCCGCAGAGTTGAGACTTTAATCATTGCCAGCAAGGATTAGAACAACTACTTTAACCATTTGTTTGATTCAGAATAATGAAAGGACAAATTCTTCAGCTGGGTTAAGGAAAAGAAGCCAAAGGAAAAAAAGACACAGAACATAAATTGAGGGAGGGGAAGTGGTATGGGGTATGTCATTTTTTTAGGAGGTGGGGGTGGTGTTAAAATGGGTGACATGGCTGTGATGATTTATTTTCATGGCTGGTAATTCATAAAACCCATTACTTTTATCCTTACCTCTTTCCTTACCCTGCATAGCAAGTCCCCTCACTTCTTCTATTGTGGTTTATTATTCTCAATGTATTTCGAGCTTAACTTGTTTTCTGTAACTTCGACTACACGTACCTAAAGTAAGTATAACACCCCCACACCACAAACGCAGCTGTTTCGCATGGTAGACCTTTCCCTTGATTACTCCTCTTCACTGACATAGCAGCATCCCTTTAACAGTGACTTCTGTGGTTCAGAATGTCTTCATTGACTTACTTTATTTGCTACGGTTATTGCTAGCTGTGCTGTTTCAATAGGTACAACACGGAAACGGTGCTTTAATAACTTTGAAAAATAGGTTTTATTGGCATTTTCCCGAAGAAGTTGTGGTTCTGGCAGTTGACTTCACCACCCAGGAATTTTTAAAATGGAACTTAAAATGTATGTTAGCAAACTTTCAGTAAATATTCATAGTTTTTTGAACTAATCTTCCCTGTTAGTGTGTCTTTGTAGGGGAGATATAGCATAAACTACAGCCATCTTCTCAAAGCGGCAATGGAATATGTTGTTTGTTGACTGCCTGGTTTGGTGATTGTGTAATTTGAGCTTTGCAAGGAGATCCTGTATGTGATACCCTTAGAGTCCTGATAGGAGTGAGTGGGAGCAGGTCGTGACTACTTTTTTTTCCTTTTGAAAATCTAATATGAAATATAAGCTTATCTGATAATGTTATTTTACAGAGGTATCGTATAAAAGGAAAAACCTTGTCTCAGCACAGGCAGTTGGAAAGCATCACTACTTTCTGGAAGGAAAGGTAATCATTAATTGTAGCCATAACAAGCAAATGATGAAAGGTGGGGAACAAGAAAATGTCATTACACTACATTTGTCTAAATAGATACTTAATTTAGATAAATTTAGGAATTTCTACAAAGACATAATTACAATAGATTTTCCAGGTTAAGCCAGTAAACTTACTTTACTAAGTATCTCCTAGGAAACTTTGATTATAAAATTCTTTTTGTAAGAAATTTCCTGTGAAAATCTACCATATACATGTGCCTCGTATGTTTACTCTAGCACTAAAAACCAGAAGAAAATGTTTAAATTCTCTCAAGACTCCTTTTAAAAACCAGAATGAGTTAGCCATGTGTGACTTTTTTGACCTTTCATACTGTTTTTAAAATATCTAGAAAAAACTGGAATTACTGGAAGATGGATTTACATTATTACCACTGCATTACTGCATTACTTCTGTGTTTCTTTGAGTTGATTGTCATTTGATGCTAACAGTTCCATTGTGATCTGAGGACTGGTGTAATGTAAACTGTCACTAGTGACACTTTTATGCCCTGACAGCTTTGTTTCTAGTGTGTGAGTAATTGTAAATTGGGCTAATAGACTTTTTAGCTAGAATCAAGAGACCTCTTGTTCACCTCCTTCTTGAGAGGTGTTAAACAGATGTGCTGTGCACAGCAATTACTCATTTTGTTTAAATATGTAATACGTTAGCCTTAATGTTGCACTTGCCACTGTCAATAAGTCATGTAACTATTTAGATTGCTGAGTGTCATGTTGCTTAACTGGCCTTTTTTTGTTCCTTGATGTTGTCTTAAGTGAAACCTAAGATGGAAAAGCAGTATGTACCCATATTTGCAAACCTACTCAACAGTGACTTCTACAGCCTTTCTGAAAGTGTGTGCCATCTATAATTAATGAGAGGACAGAATTCCCTCTTCTAGATCTTGAACTACACTTCGTGAAAGCAAGTGTTCTTCTATTGCAATAACAGGGTAGATGCACCTAAATGAATAATCATTTAACAATAATTTTATAACTGGGATTTTCTTGCTTTGCCCTGTATGATCTTTGTCATGTTTAACACGACAGTTTTATTCATAATTTTCCCTATTAAAGCTTCATAACTGTCTTAAAATCAAGGTTTTCTCCAAAGTATATAAATGAAAAGCGAATTTTAAATGACTCAGCAATTTATTAGATGCCTCCTTGGAATTTGAACTTACACAAAATAGATAAGACTATTTTGAGGAAGGGAAGAATTTTTTTATCTAACAAGTTTTTGATATTAAATTGCTGGATAGTTTGCTGATGGAATGGGATAACTTACATGTTATTTCCTTCTTTCTCCATTCATTTTGTCTAAGAGAAACTATTTTTCTCTTAATCAGTGGCATCTACAAATAGGTTCACTGTTTATATACCTGGATGAGGTAAGAAATACTTTACTAAAACAATAAATCTACAGGGATTATGTCATCTCGGGATTGTCCTACACTAGTGTTCGAACAGAAGACTGCTACCTCAGTGTTGAAAATATCTAGAGACTGATTGTGTAATACAGTCTGAAGCAACCCATAACTTGTGTTTCCATCATGTTGGAGAATTACTTGCCTTTAATCTTCTTTCAGGAGTTTAGAATACCTGAAGAGTAAAACACAGCATTGCCCAATAAAGAATAATTGCCATTTAAATAGTCCTGTGGAATAAAGAAGAAATGCATCCTTTGACAGTGTAGAAAGATAGAGTTGAAATAAATTTAGGAAGAGTTAGTCCTAAAAGATGACTCAGATTTTGACTATCCTCGTTATAATAGTTTTCTTTAATTATGGGAATTCAGCTCTCACAGATAAGAACCCACTGAATAACTTCATTGTAAGAATGGATCAGTTATGGAAACGAACCAACTGTATTGTCTGTACGATTGGAAAAGCTTCAGTTTACCAACCCGAAGGGGTTTTTTTGGTGGAAGTAATACCTACCTGTTAATAGACTCTTAAAAAAATCTTCCTTTGTGCACATTTTGGAGCATAACAATAGCATGGCTACTAATAAAGATAAAAGTAGTAAAGCAAGTGAAGGTTAAGAGTTCTCACTAGCGCTTCCTTTTGTAGGCACTTGAGCTGCGTACCTGTATTGTTGGGTTTGCTTCTAGAGGCTCTGCTTTCAAAACAGGAGAGAGATGAAATCTGTGTTGATGTTAATCCCTTGTATACAAAAATGCTGTAATAGAAGAACATCTTCTTTACTGTGTGTGCTGTCAGATGGTTGAAGTAGTGTGTCTTTCAGTCAAAGTCAGGAAATGAATGTATTTTCCTCTTTCCTGTGGTGGTGTAAAATAAAAGAATGAGTTCTTAAGGTGGTGTAAAATAAAAGAATGAGTTCTTAAGTGCCTAATTGGAGATTCATGCTGTATGATTTTGATGTAAGATTGCCGTATCATGACAAATGAAATTGTTCGTGGACTTTGAAGGCAGTAACCTGATGTATGTACCTGCAGAACGGTTTAGCAGAACTAACTTCTGCTTGGTGGTTATGTGACAGCATGTTACCATCAGCCTCTGTGGATATAATGATTTCAGTTAAGAGATGATAATCTTTGTATTTATATACATAATCATGTTTATGTAGTGAACATAAGTTTACATTTGAATTTAGTGAGATTATTATTTTGTAGTAAAAGTATGATGTTCATACTAAAATGTACACAACTCATCACCAAGAGATTTGACTTAAGGAGTTTGTAATCTGGACTACAAGGTCTGTCTGTCAGAGTTGCGTTGTTTGAGAGCTCAAGCAGGGCTGTCGAATAGTGTAAAGGCTGCAGTATTCCCCTGGCATGCCAGGACCAAGACTTGTTGGATTTGGGTTGCTTGGCAGTGTGTCCCAGCACAGCAGATAGCCTCTGTGATGAGGCTGACTAGAGCAGGAGACCCGTAGTTTCCTCCTATCAGCAGCCTTGAGGAAGGATGCCTGAGGAGACAATCAACTGCAAGGCAGCTGGACAGGCAGAGAGATGGACTTTAAATATTAGTAGGGTGGAAGTGGATTTCCTTTCCTTGTTTTCACTTAGATTCTCTATATTTGTAGTTGCAATGGCTATTTCAAATGCTGTAAAAAAAATACTTTAATGCCAGATGAATTTTGAATTCGGGGTGTTTAGGGTAATAATAGCAGCAAGGATACAGAGAATGTGAAGCTCAACCCTTTTGTAGTGCTCAGTGTGCTGCTCTAGGTACTGTTATTGCTTTCTGTCTGTATCTTCATAGCCTCTTACATACTGGAAGGTAGTTTCATGGCTTCCATTCTTGAGGTGAGGGAGCTGATGTTTAAGAAAGGAAAGATAAAACCTTACGCCTGAAGCACAATATAAGTTGGTTTAAGCCCTTCAGAATCTGTTCCTGCTTAACTCTTAGGCTGTTCAGCAGGAGAGAGAATGAATGGGATAATTGCATATCAGAATATTTTTTCCTCTCTTTTTCTTTGTGTTACTTCATGCTGCACTCCTTTTGACAACACTTGGAAAACTTCAGTGGTGCGGGAGCCTGTCAGGAACTCCTGGATGCCAATGCAAGTGTGGATGTAAGTGCCCCCACTCCCTGAACTGCTTGCTCCCTGCTTCATCCCTCGCACAGCAGAATGATAGTAGACCCTGCCGTGAAGGCCATGGACATTTTCTGCAGTTGTGTAAGCAGTTTATTTTGGGGTATTTCAGTTTGCTGCTTTGCTATTTGCTGAGGGTAACTTAGTATGAACTCTTAGTATTCTAAAAATAGTATTTAGGTTTCAAAACTCCCTGCCTTTGTCTAAATCACACAGATGCTTGTTTCTACCAGCCCTTTAGAATGTAAAGAATTTGAGTTACTACTTCATGGAGCAGAATTCGTCACTGACAAAACGCCGATGCACTTGTTAATGATAGTGGAAAACAAGAATAAAGGCAGCAGAACAACAGTACAGCAAAATATAATTCACTTCTGAGTGCCTTGAGAAAACTGGGCATAGGATTCTGAAGGGACATAAAGGGTTATGTTTTGCTTGAGGAGTAAAAGACAAATATACTGACATTAAAAATTAAATGGTACTGAAAGAGGGAAGAGAAGTAACTGCTGGATGGAATCTTTTTACTTTATGATGGACCTGGCTTGGTGACTTAAACTAAGAAAGGTGGAAAAGCATTTTTGTAACAACATGAATATGATGGATGGGAAGCACAGTCAGCAGTTTTGTGTAATATTTGCCATCAGCCAATGTAGTATTTGATCTCTGCGGGTTCAGAGCTTTCTGTGCAGTTCTGGACTCAGTGTTTGTGCCGCTGCGCAGATGCGAGTGGGCTCCAGTGAGCCCTGTGGTTGTGTTGCCCAAGCCACGGAGGCAAGGAAAGCTCCGGGAATGTATGGAAGGTCCTTTTCATTGTTTTGTTCACTCTGAAAAGAGGGGTTGGTTTGCATTTGTGGTTTCTTCTGCTGAGTGTGGTGAAGACACAAACCTAAAGCCTTGGCTGTAGAATGGACCTTTCATGCAGGGGAAACAAAATAAAAAGAATTTAAAGCATTAACAGCTCATTAAGTCCAATCTTAATGTTAAAGATCTTATTTTTAAGGTTTCTTATTGCTTCTTCAAGTTGAAGTGATTGTGGTCAAAAGCACTAATTAGAAGCCTTGTTTTCTTCAATAAATGGCTGAATATTTGGCTGTTTTTGCAGTCTTACCATGATTTTAGTTCTGGCAGGCTGGAATTCCAAGGCTGTTTTGTGATAGCTCAGCGTTTTACTGAGATGGAGTCTCCTGTTTTAGGGGTGTATTTCTTTGCCGTGAAAAGACAAGCAGTCTTGCATTTGTTGTAATTCACTTTCCTTTAAAAACCTTAGCTAACGGAGGACGAGTGATTAATATGAGTTGCTTTAATTTTTTGAATAGGGCGGTGGGTTTCTCTTAGTAAGCTCCTGAAATCCTGTCAATGTACCTGATTTGAACAATCACACTTACACTTTCCAGCAGCATCTTTCTCTGCGGTCTTGATACCTCACATAAGGAGACTGCCATACAGAAATGGCATACTGATGGCATTGGGAAATGACAAAGTTAAGCTTCTATTTGTTTCTCTTTACTTCTGGCTAACTTTTAGAAAACATAAATAATAGAGAAATGAAGCTTTTAGTTATGTATTTGTGTAGCCAGCACCTGGAGTCTGCTATAGTGATGGGATAAGGTGAGAGCACATGACAAACTAAGTATTTTAAGGTGGTTTCAGATTCGACACACGGATGTGATGTGCTGATCAGGATGTTCTGTCACTGACCCTGTCAGTGTCTTTCCTCACAATCTATTGAGGGAGGCAGGATTTCAGAGGTCTCAGGTTTTTGCTGTATGCTCAGTGTTACTCAGTCACTCAAATCTGTAGTTGGGTACTGAATGATTATCTTTCTATTCTGGCTTACTGCAGTTTTCTTTCTCTATTTCTGCTTTCCATGACTTGGTGGTGCAGAGCTGATCTCAGATCACAGGCGGGGGGTTAATATCTTGTAGTGATCTGGCAGGACACAGCGTCAGTAATTGTCATTGATGGATTGACCAGCTCCATCACTTTCCCTTTCTTGGTGTGCCAGGGCTGTTCTCAAAGCTCACTTCCTCTGTCTGTCTGTGTTACCTGTCCTGAGGAAAAATGGACAACTTAATTACCGATGACAAACTATCATGTGCCTCTCAGAAGCGCTGATGTATCTTAATGTTCTTTAAAAAGACATCACGGCTAATATCAAGAGTGTCTCTGTACAATATTTCTGAGTGAATTGCACTCTTGAAACATTTTGACATAGTAACTCCGTAAAAGATAATCTTGATATTGTTTCTCTTCATCAATTGAATACCACCTTCCTGATTTGCAGATCTGGCAACACATAGTAAAATAGTGTTAACTGTTCAGTTGTTAGGTATTTCAGATTTTCTAAGTGTCATTGCGACTGTGTCATTTCTGGTTGTTTTGGCGAGTGGTTTTAGGACTGACAAAGTGGTAGTATTGAGAAGACAGAGGAAGTTTGAGGAAGAGGAGGCTAAGGGGAGACCTCATCACTCTCTACAACTACCTGAAAGGACACTGTAGAGAGGTTGGTGCTGGTCTCTTCTCACAGGTAATTCGTGATAGAACAAGAGGAAATGGCTTCAAGCTGCAACAGGGTAGGTATAGACTGGATACTAGGAACGATTTTTTCACAGGAAGAGTGGTCAGATACTGGAATAGGCTGCCCAGGGAGGTGGTTGAGTCACCATCCCTGGATGTGTTTAAGGGTCGTTTAGATGTGGTGTTGGGGGATATGGGTTAGGGGAGAACTTGTAGAGTGGGGTTGATGGTTGGACTCGATGATCCCAAGGGTCTTTTACAATGTGAATGATCCTATGATTCTGTGATTCTAACTCAGAGTTGGAATTCAGTAGTTCACTCTAATTCAGTAGTTACCTTACTGTAGGTGTCCTGACTGGAACAATTTGCTGTAGACTTGGTTAAGCCGCTACTGTAAATTGTCCTTCAGTACTAGATGAGATGCAGCAAATGTGAATATCTTTCTGGCTTTACTATTTAAACTTCACTGTTTGTAAAGATGAAGTATCTTCCAAGTGTCTGTCGTCAATTCTTATAATAGAACTGTAGAAAGAAGACAAAATCTGTGCCAAGGAGTCTTGAACAGCATACTACTAATACACTTAAGACATTTCTCCTAGGAAATTGGAGCTCTGTAATAGAAAGCATGTTTTCAGATTAATCTAAATGACTGTATTATTAGAGTGCAATGGGATACTCTTGGCCAATCAAGAATACTTTTTTCCCCAATCAGTCCATGGGGTGAAAAGCAGACGCATTATCTGGTTTGTGTTGATGGGAACCAGGAGGAGAATAATCAGCCAAGAGTTATCCAGTATGCGTATGGATGATACACAGCTAAGGATGGAAAACAGTGCAGTGTTTTCCCTCTCATTTATACTCATTGCCATCTGAGTTGCGTAGATGGGTCCTGATGAACAGCAGCGCTGTGTGATGTGCAGACTAGTCTGGGAATGGAACAGTCCTTATGGCCCACTGAGAAAACGTCTTGGTACAACGCTGCTGGGGTCTAAACGTAATCTGAATTAATTAAGCAGATAGTGGTTGGTCCATAGGTCAAGTATTAGGTCATGGCATTGAGTAGAGAAAGATCTAAAGTGCTCTTCTAAGAAAAGAGGCTCAGTTCTAGTTTTTCCTCCCCACCCCTGCCTTTTGGAAACCAAAAAGTAATTTAAAAGGAGAAAAAGCAAGAACCCTTCTTTTTCCGCCTAAGTTGTTTTACAAGGAGAGGTCATTTGGCCGGTTGGGAGCTACACAGATTTTTGTAGAGAGACATGTGTCACTGTTGGGAACCATCATGAGCTTAGAGCAAACCAAAGCACCACTTAGCTGTGTTGTAAACTGAAGTTGCTGTCCTACCAAAACAAAGGGTGAACTGGCATGTGGGTGCAGGTGATCTCAGAGTGCTGTGAGAGCTCATTGAGGAAGGGCATGTACATGTAGATCCACATGTCATTTGTTTCTGCAGTGTTTTGGTACTTGTCTGGTTTTCAGACAGGTTATCTGTGCCTTGCATAACTCTGCAGTAGCCTTGCTGTAGTCAGGGGAAGTCTTCTGTAACAGACAGAGTACACGAGATGAAGATTTCTTGAAAAAAGTTTGCTGTGCATAGAACACAGCAGGGATTTTCCTCCTGCATAACTCTTTGACGTGCACCTGCCTTTCTACTGTACTCATGAACTGTGCAGCCATAAAGTTAGATTCAGGCAGGGAAGAAGAATAGTCTAGAGAGGAAGTCGAATATTTATATAATGAATAAAGGCTGAAACATGCTGCAGATTTTAATTAAGTCTCCAGAAACATTGTCAGAAGAAAGTAGATACCAACATGAACTGAGTACTGATCTACTATTCAGAGATCATAACCTTGGTCTAATTACATTATTAGTATATAAATTATTGCATGAATTATTTATTTGAAATTAATATTACAGATATTAGTTGTCATTAATAACTTGGGGGTTCCTCTTTGCCGCAGAAGAGCAGATGAACATTGTAATTACTGCATGAAAAATAGATATTGATGAAAAATTGCTATTTGAGACATACCATTGTCATTACATTATTTTTTTTCTGTTCACTTTTCTCTGTTCATTCTGCATTTCTAATTATTGTCTTTGAGAAGAGCTTCTGGACTCTGTAATTTGTTAGTAGATGTGTCGATATGGGGTATTTTAGCACCTAAAAGAGTACAGAGATTTGGTTACTTGTGGAAGGTACAGAGACAGAAGAAACTGAAACAGCTCTATGACCTAACTTACAAGTATTGTGGCTTCAGTTTTGTGAAGCTGTGCTAACTAAAATCCTGGTCTCAAATGACTGACTCACTATTTGTTTTCTTCCTTTGGGTTTTTTTTCCTCCCTTCACCTTCTCAAAGATGACAAGAAGAATCAGCAGCATAATTAAAGCCATGATACACATTGCAAGAAATTAGGGGTGTTGACATTTTACTTTGTTTGGTGCCAGCTCTTGGGGATTACTGGCTAGACAACAATTTAACACAGAAAGGCTTCTCAGTTTGAGATCTTCAAAACAAATGTTGTGCCGATGTTGTAATATTTGTGCAGAGATGTTACCCCCTCCCTATTTGCTAGTGACCTCCTGAAACAGCTCAGAGATGAATAATAGCTGTAGTTAAAAGCTCACTGAGGAGTGCCCCTGTAGCCTGGCTTTTGGAGTAGAAAGGTCTTTTGTGCTTGAATCAAAGAATCCTGATTTATCTTTGGTTAGATAAACGTTGGGGCTGCAGTAGCAAATATATAATAACAATCTTCTATAAAATGTAGTGGAAGAGACAGATATTTCTTTGAGTGGCTTATCCATACTTCTACTTCCTTCTTGTTTACTGCCTAGTGCTTGACTGTGGATGTCCTTTCAGATGTCCTCTGTTGAGGAGAACCTCAGAGCCAGGGTACATCTTCTTGCTGTGTAATTGTATGCTTTTCTTACCCTTCATGTATTAGCTACATCACTCTAAGTTTTTGGGTGTGGGTTTCTTGTACTACTACCAAGCAGTCATGTTTCTGTTAATTCTAGGTCACATGTGAATGGCCCAGATTCATTGTTTTCAAGCTTTATCACCAGAGGAACAAGAAGGTAACAGGAGATCTATTCCACCTTTCATGAGGGGCTGCTGTTCTTAGCATAGCTGCTCTATAAACGAATAAACTGCTGCTTACTGTAAAGAAGTTACATCACTTGTTAAAGACGCTTTTGTGGCCGATTCCTAAGAAAGTGATGGTTGTACTTGTCCTTGGTTTTAAGAGTAGCAAATTAGGGTTGTAACAATTCTTCACAGGTTTCATTCCGTTCGCGCAAGTCTGGTGTCTGATGATGATAATGAAATCTCTACGTACAGAACTAGCAGCTCATAGATTCAGACGGCTGTTTTCAGCTGTTCACACCTGTAATATATTTATTAAAAGCTCAAGAAGGGATGTTGTGCTTTTCTGGGGCAATGATTCATTGTCTTAGGAAGGACTATACAAAGTTGTTTTCCTGGCTGGAAGAGCTTCTATTAAATTTATGCTTCATGTGGAAAATGGCTTATGCTGTAAGTGTCACTGAAATTAGTACAGTATTTAGCTTTAAAAAATAGATGAGCAAATTCTGTAATATTTTTTTCTTTTTTCCTCTATAACTTAGGAACTTTGCTGCTGCTGGTATGTGTTAAATAGGCTGGATGGAATCTACAGGAGCAGATGAATTGTTGTTGAAGTGCAGTGTGTTCCTACTTTGTGTAAAGGCCATTTTTCTTTAAGACTGCAGGATAGTTTCCTTACAGGCATGCAAGCATTATGTGTTTCAATTGTTTTTATTTCTACAAAATACAGAAAGCAGGAACTGTGTGTCCTGTGGCTGTCATCAGGAGCTGTGTATTGCTCAGTCACTTGATCAGCTTTTGATCTTCACCATGTTGTGATTTGGACTTTTTTTTTAGGTGGATCAGAAGTATGTGTGTGAATTCTCTTAATCTGGAGGCTTAATCCGAGTCTTTGATATTTTGATTAAGTTACCTGGAAGAGGGTAACCTCTCATTTTCTGTAGGAGCAATCCCTGCTTTATCTGCTGAGCCTGTTATGATAGGTGTATTTTTCACAGATCAAGGAGGAGGATTAGCTCGTTTATTGATCCCAGCAAGGGGTACATGTTAAAGAGTGTTACAAATGATGACAAGAACTGGTTACTTCTGAGTGTGTGCAAAAGGATAAACATAGCTACTTAGGATACTTACAGATTAAAATAGTCTTCAGGTACCATAACTAGCTGGCTTAAAATTGAGTTAGACTACTTGGGTTCTTGCCCCTGCTACTCACCCCTTGCATGACCCTAAGCTTTTTGTGTGCCTTGCTGTGCAGATGTGTAGGCTTTTTCTTAAACCACAAACATATATGCACACACACAAAGGATAAAAGCATTCATTCTTGGTAAAGAATTTCCAGATCACTAGGTGGAAAATACTACAGAAGGCAGAAGGGATTGGGGAGATGATGGTGTCTAGAAATAGGAAAGAAAATCCAGAAAAATAGAAATACTTCTGCTTTCACCAAACACATTGTTTTGGCAGTTCATCCACACAAAGCAACCTGAGCATGGACAGCTTAATAGACTGAACCCTGTTTCTGGGTAAGTCTAATCTTGCTTTAGTTGAAATGTTACGTGCATCAGTACAAGCAGTTCAGGAGCACAGTCTTTCACTGGGAAGAGATTTCTTTATTGAACTTCACAGTAGAATATCTCTGAATGCAGTTGAATAAGAATGATCAAGCACTCTAGGATGTATTTGGAGAAAAATACCATGAAGTGTAAACAGTCACATGCAGAAGAAGCAGCAATCATTATCTTGCTGAAAATCCATTTCTGCCCAATGTTTGACTAGACCAGCTGATTTTGGAATTTCACTTTGATTGTAGCTGTTCATGGCAAGCCGCAAAATCTATCTACACACCAAAATACTTGAGAAGAAATCGTTATAAACTAATAGCAGCAAAAAGCAGTTACGTGTATTGCTCTTTTGGGAAAGTGAAGATTCAGTTGACTGGAGAGCGGTTTGATATCGAGATTCAACAGAAGTGTTGTTTGTTTGGTTTTTTGTTTCTTCTGAAGAATGGATATTTATCCAAACAATCTAAACCCAACAGCTTGTGCACTACAATGTACTTTGCATGTACTTGATTAAGACCAGTGTATTCTTCCTTGTTTTTGAGAGCTGAGTTTTACTGTTAGGGTTAATAGTACTCTAGCATTTAGACACTTAACTCTCTTGATGCCAGCAGGAATTATTTATCTCAATTTCATGCTTTGCATTCATCTTAGACATATGTACCTTTCCAGTTTCTGTTTGCATGAAGATTTGGGTTTCCCCTGATGAAGTGGATGTTAAATTTAGGCTTTATTCTCTAACTAAACTGTGTGAACCAAAATATGTGATTTCTACCTCCAGAACAGCAGCTTCTACTAATTTTGAAATAACTAGCAGAAAAGTTCAGCTGCTGAATCACTTTTTGGTAAGTGCCTCTGAATTATTTTGCTGTTTCTGGGAGGTCAGTAGACCTGCAGAAGCAGGAGTATTTTGACAGAAGCACTCTGACTCCTAGCATGTGGGACTGTCTCTGCCTTCCCATTTTTTTCTCTATAAGCAGTTGTCCTGGTTTGAGTTAGAACCACACCAATTTTGTTTCAGCGATTTTACTTTTCAGCTAAGGCTATTCTAACTAACTGCACTTTCTGAAGCTCACAGTGTGTTTTTGCAGACAGCGTCTGCTTCTAGCAGTGATAACGGTGGATGTTTAGAGTTCATACCAAGGATTGGTGTGCAGACCAAGGTCACTGCTAACTCGTGTACCACGTCGGGCAGTGGAGAAGGTGAAAGTCTGCACTTGCGGGGAGGAGCTGCTGGGACAGGTGACCCTAAACTGACCAACGAGGGATTCCATCCCATGTATGTCACACTCAGTATAAAGCTGAGGGATCACAAGGGTCTCGCCCTTTTGCCCTTTTTCCTTCTCATCGGCCCTTCCATGGGCCTTCTCTTCCCTTTTGCAATCCTCTGCCTTCTTGGACCATCCTGTGCCTTTGATCCTGATTTGTGTATTCCTGAACCCAGCTCCTAAACCTCAACAGCAGTACGTGAATTCAGCTGTTCTCTAGGGAAGCGACTGGAATCACTGCTGTTGGACCGTGCGGATTATTTCTCTTATCATTCCTGGGTTAGAGTAGCCCTTTAAAACATGGGGACTGTACTTCATTTCTTGTTCTGCCTGAACAAATTTGAGCTGTTCATCTCTTCTGTTCATGACACTTCTGTGACCTCCATGCTAGATGGTGTCCTCCCTCTCTGTTACTCTTTCCTGTTAATTCCTTTGTGCCTGGCATAAACAAACACTTACTGACAACCACAATCCACTGCTGTTCCAGTGAGTGTCTGAATGATTGGAAAATCATGCCTGGTTTTTTATTCCATGAATATGTCTCTATTTCAATGCAAAGTGGAGCAGTGGTTTTCTGCTACAGACATGAATCTCCCATCAGTGCACCCCAGAGCCTCACATTATGAGGTCAGTTCAGCGTATTTCAGAACTTGATTCCCTGTGTGAGTAATGTTGATTGAAATCTTTGCAATTAAGCAGGCAAAGGAAGAAAAGCCTGATTTATTGCACAGTTGCTATGAGTGTTCTTCTAACTCTGGTGTTTGATCTCCTGGAAGGAACCAGAACTGTTCCACCCGTTCTGTTCCAGCATTCATCTTTATTTACTTCTACATTTTCTCTGCTTACAAGTGCTGAAAGTGAATTGTTCCATTTCAAATTGAGTATTTTGCTTCTCATAACTATTGTTTGTTTTGGCAAAATGAACCAGAATAAGTTTTCTGTTAAATGGTATGACTTCTGTTGGCTGTTTGCAGCTCAAATAGAAAATCAGTTACTGGATGCAATTTGCTACCAGCCAGAAAGGAATGCCTTTAAGTTCTGGCTTTGTGTGGTGCTGGGAGAGAGAGACGTGAAAATGCTGGATACGTGGTTATTGGAGGATTTTCCTTTTTAGTATTGTTAGCGTGAGTTGTACAGATTTTGGGGTGTGCTGGGTTGTTTCTTTGGTTTGCTTACTGTTTATTTTGGAAATGGTGAGTTCATTAGAAAACACTAACCCACTATTATACAGCGTAGTTTACAGACTTGAGTAAAACTCTTCTTTAGAGGTAGCAGAATATAGACAAAAGTTTTCACCCGTAACTTCTACAGCAAATAAAATAATTGTGTGCAATTTTCTTAGCGGTTGTTTTGGATCATTGCTTTTTTGTACAGTGGTGGTCTTTGCTACAATCATTGTCCGTTGAGATCGCATCTGCACCACTAGTGGAATGGTTTCTATGTAAGGATCTACAGAAGGCAGAAAACCTGTTGCAAGGCCGTAGCTGACACTTCAGATTCTTCAACCACAGAGCATCATACCAAAACCGATTATGGTTTGCTACAGCTGAGTCCGCACAACTTGCCAGAGGGCAACTGAATGGTCCTAGGGCTGGTGTCTCTGTTAGAAGCTGTAGGAACAGTAGTGACTGTGAAACTGGGTGGCTGAAATACTAAATGATGATTATTCCTGTAATATGTTGTGTGACTCTTTGGAAACTGTCAGAAAAATGTAAATGATGCAGCATGTTCCTCTTCTTTTAAAAAATGCAGGAAAAGGCAACTCCCTTTTTGTTGTGTGCAGCCTAGTGTGCATGTGTGCTGGGAAGACAGGTGAGAAAATGTGAATAAATGCTTAAGAGGGAGGAGAACCATGGGAAGACATAAGGAAGAACTGTGGGGAAGGGATTCTTGGGAGTACTACAGAGGGCTAGAACATGAACCAGCAGACAGCAGGTCAAAACTAATCCAGGAAGTCAAGAATTAAAAACAGAAGAAAAGAAGAGAAAGATGTTGGCATAAACACTGCCAAGAAATAGTTTTTGTCTGAAAGTCCATTTTTACTGTTTTAAGGCGAAATACATACTACAGGAAGGTGTCACCATTTTATCTAAAACAGAAAATATCCTAAGACTGAAACTTGCAACCCCCAGCTTCTTGTGTTCCTACTGACTGTGACATGTCCCACTTGAGCTTCTGCTGCCAGTTGTGGTAAGTTTCCCCTTTTTGCAATTTTGGTGATAACACATAAGGAGTACCTTAAGAGATGCATCTTCTTTTGCTTGTCCAGTTCTAGCAGCCTACATACAGAAAGAGTGTGACCTCAGGAATTGTGTGTGTGCAAAAGGTGCTGATCTCTTTCTACAGGAGTGTACTGAAGTTAGCAGAAAACAGTTACTTATAAAGGTGGCTAGAGATAGCTTTGTGATATTTCTGTAGGGATTTCTTAGGTGTGAGCTAAACATTAGCGAAGAATAACATTGTCAAGGGCGTTTCTAGCACCAGATGCTCCAGAGACCAGGCACTGACATTTTTATGTTTACATTTCAGCCTGCTTGTTTGTAAATGTTTTTCATTTTCCATATGGGGAAAAACAATTTTTGTGGGTTGTTGTTCCCTCCCCATCAAATCACAGTAGTGACATGCCACCAGTCCTGTGAGGACTGAAGCCCTTTAGGAGGTGGAAGACCTCTAGGATTACAAGCCATAATTACGTAGAAAACTCTGTTCATTTTCTGTTAATATATTCTGCCCATTTTTCTGGAAGTTAATTTCTACCGTAGGCAATCAAGAAAATTTCATTTTGAGTCTATTATTGCAGCTGTAAAGTGCACTATTTTCACTGCACATTGTGGTTCAAGAGAAAACGGTTTCATGTGGTTCATTCATTTTTATCACAATAGCCTTTTATGTGCACAAGTGTAGAATCCTTGACAGCTGAGCAGCCACAGGATCCTGGATTCATCCTGATCAATTGCTAATGCTTTTCAGTCAGTTAATCAAGGAATATTGCTGGGTTCACCTTAAATGTTCCCAGAGAATTGAACTTCCTTCCACTGTATGTGAAAGTTAGGTAACATTTCAATTTTTCCTTGGCACAGCTTCCGAGTTGATGAGGATTCCTTACGTGCCAGCTTTCCTGTACTTGGCTGTAATTAAGGTGGTTCTGATTATAAAAGTAGTCTCTGTATTGAAACTGTCTCCATATTTTTGGACTTGCTGAAATTACAGCAAATGCATATCCAGCTAAAACGAGCTCAAGATGAGCAGACAGCATGGAGAAGCATACAGTACCTTCAAAGATTAATGCAAGATATTCAGAGTAATTTTACACGTCTCATGTTTGGCCAGTCTGAACATCTCAGTGGTGGCTTAAGAATCCTTAAGACTCTCTTTTGGCTTTGAATCTGAGCAAGTGACAGCTTTTTTAAGGAGAGGGAGGACACATAAATTAAAGCCTCTAAAGGTGCAAGTAGCTTACTCTTACATACTGCTGACTTGACTGCTCACTCTCCTGGCTTCTCCCTGGGTTCTTGAATATCTCTTCCCTGCTGAGTTATATAATTAACGTGCTCTGAACTCCCACATTTTCCACATGCCTTCCCACACAGCCTCGTTCTTTTGCTAAAAACGGATGGAAGAATTCTAACTCACTTGTTGAAGAGCTTCACACAATGCTGCTGAATCACATCACATCATAGAAACAAATCTTTCCAATTCTCTAAAAAAACGAAACCCGAAACAAAAAAACCCCAACATAAAACCCACCAGAAGAACCACACAAAAAAATCCTTGACTCACCCTTCAACAAGATTGTCTAAATGTCATAGGACGGCAGAACAACTGTGAATCAACTTTAATTCTTGTGGCATCCATCTAAAAGAAAGCTTGTAGGTCACCTGCCATCTTAAGATGCGTCTATGATGTAGTTCATATAGCTACCAGATGGCAGCAGCTAGTGGTGGACAGGTAGCACAGATAATTGCTGGTCAGAAAAGTGTGTAAAAATTGACTTTACAAAAAGTCTAATAGTGAGAGCAGGAAGATTTTCAGTGGACCCTTGCATATTTGTCTCTGCATGGTTAACGGCTAGACCTGCATGGAAGGAGGTAAAGCCCGTTAGCAAGACCTTTTGCTGGCCAAATTCTAGTCGTTATTAATTTGAAAATTGCCTTGATGTTTTGGGGACATCAGGACCTTTGTTGCCGGGAATCAAGGCATAGCAGTCTGACAAAAATGTACTTTATAGCCAATTCTAAATATACTTAGAACACCAGCCCAAATTCACATTTAAACTGACTCTTAGTGTGAAAGCTTATTAGAGCACATTTGAAGTGTAACAGGACCTTGCCAGACTAAAGTTGGAACCTGTAACCTTTATTTGATTGATACTAATTTGCCAGGTGATATCAAAGTCTTCTAGTGTCTTAAGCATCATTTTCTTTCATAATTTTTCCAATAATAGAAACTACCTAAATAGCAGGGCATTAGGTATTTTGGGGATGTTCTCTGGAAAACTGATCCGTGAGAGAAATGAAAGTTGGAAAGCAATCAACCCGGGTTCTTGCAATTCTAGCAGACTTGTCTTCTGGTCCTGCTTTTTAGCCCAGGAGCTTTCAGTGGTTTCTTCTGATGAAATAAACTGGATAGTCTCTTCATTTTTTTTGACTTTTGTTCCTCCCACCGAATAAGGCTTCTGGTTACTCCTTGTGCCTTCAAGGGCCATATCCTTGGATCTGTCAGTCTATACTTATACCACAACTTTAATACTTGGTGGATCTTTCCCTACCCTGTATTTTGCCTTCCAGGAAGTTTCACGGGTGAGTGTGCTTGGTTTTTCTCTAGGAGAGACAATTTACTCCCTCTCTCAAGAACATGGCAGCTGTGCCAGGTTAACTGTAGGCTTATCTCTTTGTTTTACAGAATAAGGTATACTGAGGAAATGAGGTGGTTGAATATCTCTTATTTTCTTTTTTTTAATGCAGTAAACTGTTTTCAGTTGGCACCCATCAGACTAATGTGGGAGGACTCAGTCCTTCAGAATGTCTGGAGTTCAGTTACTGCTCCCATGTGTTTGGTTTCTGGGCAGACATGTATAAACCGTTTTGTTCGCTCCTGAGAAGCAACTTTCAGAGTATAGTTGCAAAGTTCCTATGTCAGTACATGTTTTTTTCATTTTTTTGTACCATATCCAGAGAAAGAGTTTAGTGCTTTTTTTTCAGCATGCATTAAACCAACAGGCACATGGCTTTCTTCATCTTTCTTCAGTATTGACAATATTCTTCCATGTATATATATTTATACATACTTCTAGTAGTATACATAAATAATGAACTATACATGTGCTTCCCTGCAGTGATTTTCTGAAAGCATTTTAAGATCACAGTTTTTCAAATGTAATTCTTTTTGTTTTCCCTATCCTTGCTGTGAAACTTACTCTAAAGTTCTCTATTTTTTAATTACGTGTTCTCATGGTATTTTGAAGAGCTTTATCATAGAATCATAGAATGTTTCAGGCTGGAAGGGACCTTTAGAGGTCATCTAGTCCAACCTCCCTACACAAGTAGGGACATCTACCTAGGTCAGGTTACTCAGAGCCTCATCGGGCCTGACCTTGAATGACTCCAGGGATGGGGCCTCCACCACCTCTCTGGGCAGCCTGTTCCAGTGCTCTATGAAGCTCTTTAGGTAGATGTGTTCTACTGCTTGTAACTTTCCAAATGTCCACCCTTACCCTGCCTGAGTTTTTCTTACTGGAGTTTTTGTTAGGTCTCTGTCACATTTGTCAACTGAGTGTGTGTGGAGGAAATGGGACCTTTCAATCACACAGGACATACTCATTTTGTAGCTAGGATACCATGTACAAACAATAGTTGCAACAACTTAATTTCCAGTTGTTGCATAGGCAGATGAGGATTTCATCTCTACAATCCTCCTGCGAGTGATTAACACAGGAGGAATTGTTCTTCATGACATTTGATTTGTTTTCTTGGTCATCCTTAATTTTGGCTTGTTAGTGGTGTTCCTTTTCAGTACTGTGAGGGTCTTGCTTATTCTCTCCCATTATGACCTGTTTTTCTCCATGGATAGTCAAGAAATGTTTCATGGTTTAAAACAGTGGAAGGTGTTAAAAGCACTGTGACTGACTCACCTGCTGGCTACTTCTTAATGAGTTTACACAAAATCAGAGTCCAATTATGCACTGTGTTTGTTATCAACTCCAATGAGAAGATGATAAGGAAAAAAAGGCCAGAGGGTAGGGACTGTGTGTGCTATGAAGGCTGGTGGTAAAAAACATCAATAACGTTTGAGGTTTGTTTTTAAGTTTAAAGGGAAACTGTCTGGTTGGTTTTTTTGTTTGTTTTTCCCTGTTCAGATACAAATCTCTGCTGCTGTGTAGGACTCCATCACACATTTCTACTGATTAGTTGCAGCAGTGTCTATGTGAGAGCTACCCAGTATGTCATTCATCGGATGTTCTAACTCCCTGATTGTTTTGTGGGTCACAGCAAAGAATTGACCTGTGAATTCCAAACTCATGTAACGCATGTTTTACTTTTCCGGAATACTGTGTGTACACACTCTTTGTTATAATGAACATCAATAGAAAATCTGCCCTGACCTTCATTATTTATATTTGTAGCTTCTCTGTTAATTTTGAAACTCAGGAATACATTTTGTGCTCTTTGCCAGTGTTTGATACTTCCAATAGAAGGGGATAAAAAGTGGTTACATTCTTTAATTCTGGGTCCTTCTAACCCATTGACTGTGTAAGCCCTCTCATTATTAGTACAATTAGCTGCTTAATGCAGGAATCAAAGGAAGATCTTTTATGTAACGCTTAATTTAGGAAATGAAACTACTAAGAGAAGCAAATAGATTTGTATTTCATCTCTAATATTGATTATGAAGTCTGATTGCATCTGGCACTAACTCTTGACTATCTCCTAGGAGTGATCAATGTAGTAAGTTGGCCATTGGCAAGGTGTTTGCCAAATATAGGTGCCTTCCAGTTTACCTCCACGAAGGAAAAAGGCATTACATCGACCACAAAAACAAAAACCACAAAAAACTTCCATTAAGAGACTTGAGTACAGAAATAGCAGGAAGAAGGACAAGAGGAGATGGCTACAAACCCTTGTCCCTCTGCCAAGAGTTTTCCTCCTGCCAGAATTACTTTGTCATGTTGAAATGACCCCCCCCCCAGTTTACTCCTATGCAATGAATTCCTTTTCAAGTGTAATGTTAAATGGAGCCCAGGACCAACCCCAGTCTGACCCATCAGAGCTGTCTGAGATTCCTGCTCCAGAGGGTTGGGCCCTGCTGCCCTGCAGGGAAGGGGCCTTCAGTCAGTGCAGAAACCCGTGTGCCAGGCTGAACATGTTAAACTCCTGACACTTGCTACTTGTTGCTGTTCTTTTTTTTGTTCCCATTGAAGTCAGTATTCTGATGTGTGTTTTATTTATGATATCAGGGAAAGGCACAATAACTCTATTAATCATATCTTCCCCCTTAAAAAGCATCCGTCCTCTTATAATATGCAACAAGTCTCTTTCATTTTGGATTAAGAATTAATAGAGTGCTGCATTCTCTGTATAATGCAATTTAGATTCAAAGACTGAATGCCTTGCTATGTGTTTTAAGACACAGATGGATTAGTTTTCCAGTGCAGCTCCACTGTAGTGTTCTGGTGGTGCTATGTAGTGCTGCAGTGTAGATAGTGAACAATAATTGTTGCATGAGGAGACCCCAGTAGAGCACAGTCTGTGCTGTGAATTTTCTATTAAATGAGCAAGAGAAGCTTGGCAAGACCAGTACTGCCATGCTCAGGTAGTACCTGGGTAAGGGAACAGTCACCAGGGCTCCTAAGAAGTTGTTGTGGCTCAGAAAAGCACAGAGTGGACACACTGACAATTCAAGAATTGAAAAGTGCTGGACCTCCCCTCTCAGACCTGATAGAGCATGATGTCATTGGAGCCAAAGCGACATTATAGCGTTGGCAGCATTCAACAACGGACAAATCAAGGGAGTCTTTGCTGGAGAGGCTGCCTGTTGCTCACATAGGTGGACACGTAGGTATCCAAAGTGAGATGTTGGTTTGTATCTAACTTGCTCTGTTTCTACCCATTTTTGTATATTTACTACAAGCTGTTACCTAATTACTTTAAGCAACTACCTTTAATATACATTACACTATCTCATTTTGTAATGCACGCTTCTTAGCTTTTTCTCATTTATTTCATGTAGCTTTTTCCACGTAGTAATCTGACAATTTTCTGTTCGATCAGTGTGCTGGTGGAGTAATCTCCAAAATGACAGAAAAGCCAACTCCACGTCAGAGCCAGCTCCACAAGGAGCAGTATTTTTGTTACTGTTCTCCCATAATGCTTTAAGGAAGCTCTTAGTAATAAAATGAAAATAGGAAACCGTTTACTCTTTTACATAAAGCTATCAACATAAAATATCTCTGGGAAGAAAAACCAAAAGACTTTGAATTATGTTGATTTTTCTGAAGCATAATGAATCCAAAGCTTCCAGGTCGTCTGAGCTCCGATTTTTGTGCAAGAGATTAGTTTGGCTAGAGACCTCAAGCTGGGATTTGAGTCAAGTAAAATTCAATGTAATTGTTCAGGTAAAATAGTTCAGAATCAGTTTTACATTTTACTAGAAAGGAAGCAAAAGTATTTTTAAAATCTCTTATCCTTTTAAATGACTCTAAAAAACATGAGGTAGTTCTGTTATAGAGGCTTACTTGGTCCACACGTATGTTGTGGGTGGAAGAAGCATCTGGTGGTTAAGTCATTATTTCTAAAACAAAGAAGCTCGTTACAGTGAGTGGGACAGTCACGATGTGCTGTATCAAGTCTCATCCCTTTCTTAGAAAATTCCTTAAAACAATGTGGATATATGAAAAAAGCCCTCTTGTCCTTCTCTCCTACTTTGGAAACACCCCAAGGTCCAAACCAAATGTAAGGTGCAAACCTTTTAATAAGAAACACAGAAAGATATCTGAAATGTTTACATTACAGGAATTGTTTCTTTTTACCTTGCAGGATGCATCTACAAAATTCATTTAATTGGCAGAGGGTGAAAGGATGTCATTCTGTTCAAGCTTAGTAGCAATGATTCTTGCTTTTGAGTTAGGTCCTCAGCTGAAAGTAGCATGTTGTTGATGCTTATATCCTGTCAGTTTCCCATCCTCATGTTTTGCGTTCTGCTTAATTAAACCTGGAGACATAATAGTACACCTTCAACCCCCCCCCCCAAACAAACAGGCTTGGACCCCAGGGGTGACCACAGGATTGTAATTCAAAGGCTGAACTAGAGGAAATCATTTGACTGCAGTTATTGGATTGATGTTTTGCTACAGTTGCATCTGACTGCTTCTCCACAGGAATTCCTAGTCAGTGTACAGGACTAGAAGGGTTGGGGTTTTGTCTGTGGGGGTTTATGCTTTGTTAAAATCATACGCCACATCCACTTGTTACTTTTGATGCTTCCTTCGAGAAAACCAGGAGCCTGCTGTTTGAGCATGTCTTGAGCTGCAAATGTAGTCAGGAACGTCTAATGCAATCCTGTTATCCTCTTACAATATGGAAGGTGGTTGGTTTTTGATAAGTGTATTTTAAATTCAGGTGGCAAATGATAAGAAGAAAAATTAGAAAACTGTGTGCCTGTGACTGTGTCCAAAAATGAGAGATAAGCATTTGAGTTCTGTCTACCCCAAATTCATTTTGACAGCTGACAAGGGTTTTCTTACATCCATCCCTTATTAACCTTGGGAAGGTTGTATAGGCTAAAACTTGTGAATTGCTGATATAGGGCATTATGATTTTTCAGTACCAAATTTTAATATGATTCAAGCCAGAGAGATCAGTGTTTGCAACATTGGCTATTTTATGTATACTTTTCAATAATACAGCCTTCATTTTTTTTTGCTTATCCTGTTTTCTGTTTTTCAAGTGGAAATTATATTCCTCCTTCTTTCCAAATTAGATTCTGCACTACTACATTTAAGTCTGTAATGAACATCTAAGACTTTAATAGAATATACTGTAAGTTGTTCTTGTTAAGTTTCTTTTTACCAGTGCTAATAGAGAAAAAAAAGCAAACAGCTCTAGAATGCTCTAAAAAGTCTAAAGCAGGATCTAGAAAGTTTGCATTTTGAAAATTCATTGGTCAATTAAACTATTTTGTGTATAATACACAGATGATTCCAAAGGTTCTCTGTAGTAATATGGAGAACTTGCTATTTGTTTTGTTCCTTGTTAGGTTCCTTAGCCTCAGAGTTCTGACTTGACTTCCATATGAAAGACCTCTCTGTTCCTTCAGGGCGCTCTCTGCCCAAAGAAATCAGTAGGTTTTTTGGTAAGCTAAATTTGACTGCAGACTGCTGTGGGTAGAAGGCCCTCCTATTACTGACCAGTAACCCGGGAGGAGATGTTTTGCTCGGCTAAGTGCTTGGCTTTCCTTCTCTAGCATGTCTTCTGAGCTGCATTCCGCTGTTTAGCACACAAAATGGAGAAAGCTGTGGAAAGTTATCGGCAATTCGTAAGCTTGTTAGCGCTGCCATAAATTACATTTCAGTCTATCATTTGTAGTAGGCACAACTTTCTGTTCCAGCTCTGTTCTGTTGTATAGCTTTCTTCAGGTTTTAAGGGCATCAGACTTTGCTGATCAGGTTACCCCGTTCTCTTGCAGCATTAAGTTACCTGTGCTATCAGAAGTTCTTGTGTTGTGCTTAGACCAGTTCCCCCATTTCCTCACCTTACCAGTCAGGTAGTAAGCAGGCGCAGTGAATACCATGTTGGCTGATCAGTGTTTCAGGTTAAACCACACACAGAGAAAGGATTGTGATGGAAGACTGAGCTGAGATGATCTTACCAACTCGGGTCTCCCAGAATTAACTTCAGCAACACTGTAGGTCAGGGTTTCCAGTGAACATGAAGTTTGAAAGTGTAGCATAGGCAGGAGCTGAAACCATGGCCAGGGAGTAACACAGCGTTCCCGAGTGTCTCTCCTGCCAAATGAGATATTTTAGTCACTTACATGAGTTACGTAATATGCTACTTTAGAAGAAAGCGAATATGTAAATCTTTAGTTCATAGTTATGATATTCTTCCTCTTTAAGAATTGGCCCAGTTATGGTACCTGACGGATCCCGTATGACTGGGTGCTACAGAAATGCCACCTCTTCTCAGCCCTTGCTCATGTGTCAGTAAAAACCACAGGGTGAATAGTAACAGAAGAATAAAGCAGTCAGGATCGCGATAGGAATCTTCATCTGTGCTTAACTATCACATTTGTGTTTTTCCTTAGCCCCTGTACCCGTCATGAGGTTTTTAATCTACTTTTCAAAAACTACTTCAGGTTTAGCTTGCCACCTTTTCCATGTATTTTGGAAAGAAAAGTTGCCAGCTGGGCTCTGCTCCTAATCCAGTGCTGACTGATCGCAAGGGCAGATAAAACAGAAGGACCATGTTAGACTTGGCCTCTTTGCCTGCTCCAACACAGCGGCTGCAGTTGTCCCCATGTAGCAGGTGAGGAGCGTTGTTCTCTGCCCTACTGATACTCCTGTGTATCAGTAAAAGTGTAAACTCAATGCAGAATATGTAATTAATATGTTGATAATACTTAACTACAGACAGTCTCCGGAACTAATCAGAAATTTGAATATGAACTGTCAGGCCGCTATATCATGAAAAAACAGGCTTTCTTTAACTCTTGGACTTCTGATCATTAATGGGTATCTTGTATGATGTCTGATTTGCTTTTTTTGTCTGCTGTACAAAGATTTAACGAAGAAAAAACCCACAAACAGTGTTGTTAAATTTGATACTTATTTGGAGGAGACCAGAAGTGGAAACAAAACTGGAGTATTGCTTGTATGCTTCAGGTTGAAATCCTGCTTGTTCTATCCCGTCTGTAAACGTTCTGCTGCATGTGTAAGTGAAATTTTGCCACTGGTAGAAGCTGCACAGGGAACAGAAGAATATTAACTGTGTGCTCGCTGTAAAGATGGAAAAATAAGTGTCTGCAGCTACGTGTGCTGTGTACGCTTTTACACTGAAGCGTATGCCGTGCACAGTAGCTACCAAACACAGAGGGGCTGGGGGTTCATGTGGTGCTAGTGAAGATCGGAATCTCTGTTGAGATACTCCTTCGTGCCCTGGATAGCTTTATTATTAATCTCGTATCACTGTAAGTTAGAGAAGCACTGAGTACTAGCTACTCTGTGTGTATGTACTATGGAGATACCATCTTCTCAAAGGAGCTGAGGATTCAGATCATGTCAGATAATTTTTTGCTTACATGAGCACAGTGCAGAGCATGGTTCCCTCTCAGTGAAGAGAAAGAAAGGAATAAAATTAAGTATGTATTTTTAGCAGATGATTCAAAATGGCAGGTTGTAATTTACCCTTAGAGCTTCAGGATTCATGTGTAAAGATTCTGTGGAAAACAAGATTTGGTCTGTATTTTTATACGTTCTTTTCCCCTCCATACTGCATTCTGTTTAGTGCTCACTGTGTCGTACCTGAAGTAGACCTTTTTTATTTCCAGTTCCTTGTCAGTTGATGTTCATCTTTGATCTGTGTCTTTACAGTTGTTGCTGAGGTAGCAGGTTATAATTTCTGCCATTAATAACGATACCACTATTCCGGTTGCCAGAGCAAGAGGAATTGCTGAATAGGACTTGTACTGTGGCCTGATTACCTTCAGCTTAAGAAGCAAAAACACTAAGGTGATTTAGTTGAACAATACAGAGAAGACTTTCAACTGTAGTTTGGATTGTAGCTTTACCTTTTTTCATTTTTTTACATCCAAATTATACTTATTCCTAGAAGACCTTTGGAGAAGTGTGGTGCGTCTTGTAGGTATGTGTGTTGTGTTTTGTTTTGTTTTTTAAAAAGCCACCACTATCCCCAGTGGTGTTTCCCTCCTACATTAACAAGGAAACAAAATTCTTTGGCATTCTTCTCTCATCATGATCAGTGTGATTGCCTGAGAAGATCAGTGACGGAATGCCAAGCCTGGCAAAAATACAGACTCTTGTAAATCTTCTGAGTTTTCACGATCGGGTATTTTTGTATCAAATAGTGTGTGTACATGTACATGGTTCATTGAGTAAAGTTACCCTTTGTACGTACCACACCATGAGCACTAGTGGTTGTGAGGAACATAGGAACTAGGAATCAAATAGGCTGAGGGTTAGTGGTTGTTTTCAAGCAAAGGAGAGCTGTGCTGTGCTTGCAACAGTGGAAAATTTATTTCACTGTATCCTGGTAAGTGTTACAATACCCTCTGGTTTGCCTTTCAAAACTAAAAACAGAGCACAAAGCGTCCTACTGATAACCACAGAAAGGGGCACTGTGTTGAAAACCTACAGCTAGTAAACTGAAGGAGACCATGTAATCAGGAGAGAAAATATGAATTATAATTACTGTTTCCTTCACAGGGAAGAGCCATCTGTAAGACAAAGTTTGATCTACAGTAGATACAAGAGGGCATATCTGTTTAATTGTGGCAATGTTTAAGTGCAAACAATCTGTGGTAGCAAAGAATAGTATAATTCCAAGTGTACATGCTTTGCAGATGGGCTAAAACAATAAGCAATGCTGAAGTGAGGATAATAGCCCCTGAAAGCATACTGGGATTCTAACTATTGACTGAACTCTGCTGACTGCATCTACCTGCCCAATTTTATTCGTAATGTATTCCCCGTTGCTTTACTTGTTTTGTTCCATTGAAACATCCATGTCATGGAGAAAGGTTTAAAAATGCAATGCAAACTGTGTGGGTCCAGCTGTTTACCTACTCTTATATATACTCTTATATATATTTTTTTTAAGTTGAATTCACTTGTTTCTGTCTATCATTTGGTATTTTTATTCTAAATGCAAAATAAACTTGTTTGTTGTGATTCACTGGGTACACTTAATCAGATTCAGAGCTCTCCATGTGATATGACTTTGATCTCTTTGGACAAGTGTATTATTTGACATGAATATGAACAGCAGAATGTCGTATTTTGCCCAGTTGAACTGGTTGCTGGGTTCAGGGTTACGAATCTCCTGTCATTGGGTCATAGGTGCAAGAAAGCCCGTGTAGGGAACACGTAGCTTTGCATGCACATGAGGCAGTTGTAATTTACCTGTCCTACTCTCATAATGGAGGATTTGCCATCTTCTTGAAGTTTTTTCTTGGTTAATGCAGTGTTCTCTCTTTTTTTCCCAAGTAAATTTGTTAAGTCCTGTTTTGAAGTGAAATTATCCCTTAAGTGTTTTCCTTGGATTAACTTTTGCTTAAAAAATATTTTTTTTTCCCTCTTCTTAATCAAATATTTGTCACACCACTTTGAACACACACATGTTTTTCTGATGCAGAACAATGCCACCTCGTTCAGGCAGTGCAAGATCCATTTACTGATGATACTGTAGGAATTTACAGCGCTTTGCCTTGGTCGGTTTGAGAGAACTGGTGGTGGTTGAAAAAATGCTTTCTTTTAAAGCTAATGAACTAATTGATAACATGCACCTTTAAGGTTCAAGTGGATTTCATTGCTGAGAGATGTTATATCAGATTTGATGTGACATACCTGCATCTTACTATGGTTTGCTAAGAATTGTAGGGAACGTCAGGCTACACATTGCACAAGGATTTGAGACTGTACAGCTGATTTCCAGTAACACAGAACTCATTTCACTTTCTTATTTTGTATGTATTAAAACCTTGCTAGGTGATGCATCACCTGAATAGCTAGACTGTGTCTCTCCATGCTTTTAAACCTTTAACTATCCACCTAAGTTCATCTGTTTCATTTAAAGTGTTAAATATCTGTGATATCCTGTTTGTGGTGAATGGTGAAGTTGCATGTAAGCCACAGTTAGGAAGAAATGTATTTGCTTGTTCATTATGGAGAAAATTCATACTAAAAAGTGTCATATTTGTAGTTTCCTTTCAAAAAGCTTCGACCTTCTTGTACCTCTAAGCTAGATGCCTTGAGCTACCAGATGTGGCCATTTGCAAACCAGGATTGAAGCTTCAGACATCAGACTCAATGAAGTGGTAGTCTCAAGGTCTTTCTTTGGAGGATGAAATCAGAGAGGAGTGTAAACCAGCAGCGGGGACTCAGCTGCTTCCCTGTGTCCAAGGAATACTGTGGGTGTTTTATGTTATTATAGACAGTCAAGACAGTTGCTCAGTGCTCTGCCTTCTGTAAAGAATCCCACAAATATCCCGTGGTAGCAGTGAGCTCTTGCACAGTGTACAGTCAGGTTTGCTCCGCTCTGGTTATTTGTTGCTATACTTGCAAGTTAAGTAGCATTTGCATCTGTAAGACAGCATATTGGATAGATGATTTTCTGCACAAGTAGGGCGTAGTCAACTGTTAACTTCTTGAAGTCTCCAACTGATGGTCCTCTTACTGTCGACAATTCTCTTGTCTTCACATGTACTGTTGTTTGAGTTGTCAGCAGTACGAAAGTACCGCAGAGCAGGTGCCTTGGGTTTGAGCGCCAGAATTGGATAAATAAAAGAAAGAAGATTGGGGATAATACTTCAGGAGAGATTGTATTGCTCGTATTCTTTAGTATGTCTGAGTTACTGGTTTTAGAATTATCATACTAGTTTAGTCAGACTCTTAAACGAAGATCAGTTTACTTACCAGTGAAACTTTTATAGTCCCTGCAAGATTATCTTGCCTGTGGCATTAATCCCATGGCAGATTTAATTGTCCTATTTTTCCTCAACTCTTCTTACAGCAATTTGGATTAAATACCTCAACTACCCAAGGCACTTCTCCTGAATTTTATGGAATCTTGTAAGAATATGTATATCACTTGTTTTTTGCCTGTACTCATTCAGAAGTGTGCTGTCTGTTAGACGGCCAAATCAATGGTGTTCACTATAATTGACACCTCAGCAGTGCTGCAGCTAACAGCAGGGGTAACCCTTCCTTTAATTTACTTGTGCCTCAGGTGCTTCTGTGTGTGGGAGTAGTTCTGAATTTGTAGAATAGCATATTGGGTCACTGCCTGGCTGTTGTTTTCAGAGCTGATCAATATCATCTATGTTTGAGATCAAAAGCCTACTTCTTTCAAGCATTGACAAAAGAATCCTGACACTTGAAATTTCAATAATCATAACTCATACAGAAGTTGGGAAGTCATTTAACTACTCACTAATTAAGAAAATATCAGGTTTTACATGCATTAAGCCAGCTGATGTTAGATGTACCAGCAATATGTATCAAAAGCGGTAGAGGAATGTATTTCATTACAGAAGTTTTGTGGTGAGAGGATGCTCTGCTTAAATTTCAGCAAGTCTTTCGGACTTCATAGACTTAAATTGGTGTAAGGAGCTAGAACAGACATTAACTTGGTCTGTATTTCTGTTTTCTGATTATTCATGTAAAGGAAAGCCTATTCTGCTCCAGCAAGTGCATTGATAACTGACTTCCAACAAACTGATTCCAACAAAATGGGAAGACAAGCTTTCCTCGAAGATGCCAAATGCTGAAGTCCTTATCTCACGCAAGTGGAAATGTTAAAGCACTGTATTTGTGTCTTAGAATGGTCTTCCTTGAATCTGAGGCACTTTTTTCAAGGCCTGTAGTTTATACCATTAATGCTGTTTAAGAGAATAAACTCCAAAAACTCTGCAGCAGGCTTCTGTCATTGAATACTGCTTAATGGTTTTTCAGTTTGGTCGTAATTTGGATCCATGTGAACTTTGAGAATCTACAGACTCTGAAACTCCTTGTTGTCAGATGTTGTGGGTATGAACAGTCGGCGTGGGTTCAGTAAGACTGAAAAGATTAATGAAGTGAGAGCTACTGCACAGACCATTTCTGGCTCTGTTATGGACACAGAGTCTCAGAGGAAAAACTATCATGTTCTTTGCCTTGTCCTAAAACTCTTCTGTAGGCATCTGCTTTACGCCAGAGTGGGGAAGAAAGAAGAGAGACTGCAGAGCCACAAACTCTTATGTTGGTACAATGGCCTTTGATTCCACCAAGGACAACTCTTCCTGCTTTCTTCAGGCTAGGCAGGAAAAAAGAGAGCAATTGCCTGGAGATCACTGTTGTCTGCTGCTGATTTTGTTTTAATGGAATAAGCAAAAATTATTTTCTTTTTTTCTCTCCAGTAACAATCTGAACAATTGCAGAAAGACATATCTTGTAGTAATACATAAACATTATTTTATAAGCTACATTAGCATTACAGGAGAAAATAGCATTTGTAATTGTTATCTCTTGCAAAGCACACAGGGAAGCAGAGAAAATACATCCTGCAGGATTATTGTGTTACATAATATATAAATGTGAATTTCTTTGTGATCTTTTGAACATGGCATTACACAAGTGTCAAAGGGGCTGCTGCTTGATAGCTTTTGTCAGCAGATAAATGCATCCTGATTATATTTAAGCCTAAGCAGTAACTAATATAGCTCAGTGTAATTCATCCTCGCTAGGTGCAGGTGCTGGTGCACAAGCTTTCCCTGTTCCAAGAAGATTTAGGGACAAAATCTACAAGCAAAAGCCCACTCTTTCACTGTCATCTTAGTTGTGGTGGCAGCTGAATGGTAGCGGTGTGACAGTTTGAGGAGCGATCGGAAGGTGGTGATGACACCTCCCCAGCAGTATCTTTGGGGGTTGTTGGCTGTTAGCTGCTGAAGTTTCTCTTCTCCGTTATGTGGTGGTAAGGGAACACGTTCCTGCACTTCAGCTGACCCACTTCTCAGTTTGGTTCTTGGTGTGGTACCTGCCTGTATTGGAGGTAACAGACTAACTCCTAGGAAGGAAGAGCAGGGAGCAGATAACTATCTGTAGCTATTGTAAACGACTACAAGATTTGCCAGAACCTGAGTCTACATATGTGGTTTTTTCTTTCTATATGATTCTGGAACTAATACATCTTGTCTGTTCTTGCAGTGGTGGTCTTCAGTGTATAATGACAAGTGATGTCTCCCCAGTGAAACCCGTAGTACTTATTTCTGCTGGGTGCCTATCCTCTCCCGATGGACAAAGCAGAATCTATTTCAGGCAAAGCAGGGAAAAACTGTCTGTAGTGTGCACCATTTTTATCTCCAGATGGTATTTCCGGATAAAATATTTTAAAGAAATTTTGCTTTTTCTGCATCTCTATTTTTCTGAATATTCTGTAGTTGGTGACCCTGTGTCTGTGTTAGTAGACTCTCTGCAAAGAGGTTTGGGGCCCTATGGATACGCGTGAGTGTTTTGAGATGGATGTTCATTGGAATGCTTTTTGGAGGTGTTTCTTCAGACCTTGCTAAGGGAGGAGTAGTAAGGAACATTGTTTCTTTCACTGATTTCTCCTGCCACTTTCTAGATTTCAACCCTAATAAATCTGCTCTGTGCAGATTTTTGAATATCAGTTTCTAGCCAAGGTTGTCATGGCGTTTACATCTGGAACTTGAAGCGGAGCTCTGAAAGTCTGTTCAGACTTATAAACCAGCTTTGCAGACCTGTGAAGTTTTTCTTGGCTAACGTGCATTCTCTCCCGTGTTGAGAGATCAGGAGACTGTCTCCTCAAGTCTTCTCAAGTTTGTTCCCCCCCCCCCCCTTCTCTCATATTGTATGCAATTGAAGAACTGATTAAATAACAGATTTCAATGTGATTTTTCAATAGCTTATTTCTTTTTGACTTATCCATTTTGGCTTTTGCATGGACGTAGTTATCTCTTAACTTTGCAATGCCTCTATTAGTATGCTGCTGTAGAGGAATTTTCTAACAGTCTGAAGAAACCCCAGTGTAGTAGTTGGGCTCATTTTAGAGAGACTGCTGTGTGTAAGATGAGTTAGTTTTTTTCACAAACGCTTTCAACTTCTTCATTTTAATGAAGAAGTAATGGAGAAAATATGGTGACAATTAGAGGCAACCTTGAATACCTAAGTATTTAAAAAAATAGGGGAATTCTGTGAAGATATAAACCTCTGCTTAAGGAGGGACCTCATCAAAACCCTTTTATTAAAGTTGGGTCTCAGAATTGCTTCCTCATTCCTCCCAATAAATTATTTCCCTTGTATGAAAGCATTGGTAGGAGTTCTTGCTAATAAGTACTTTAAGAATGCAAATCAATGTTAAAAAAAAAAACCTTATATTAAAAAGTTGTACCAAATGGTGTTTCTTATAAATAATAGAAAAAATCAGAAGTGCAAAATAAACTGTTTTATAGAGCATGGAGGGTTTGTTTCTTCGTTGAATTACTTCATTAGAAGCTTTAGTGCTTCCTGGGTATATTGTATGTGCTTTGCCAAATAAGCTTCAATCTTAAAAGTTATAATGCACCCCATTTCCCATTTTGGTGATGATTTGAGTTTGTTTTTAAAATCCCCGTTCTACTTGTCTGCTCTAAAACTCTCTGTATCTGTGTGTTTAAAGTGCAGTGTTTCCATATAGGATATTTTAGCTTGAAATCTCATTTAGCAATTAGCATTTTCTAATGTTATTTTCTAGCTGCAGGAGCCAGGCAGTCAGCCTGTCTGACTTGCAGCGACAATTTTCAAGACTAATGAAGCCAATTACAATGTCAGTGTAAAACAAATTTAAAGGAAAAAGTCTCTAGATCCTATATGAAAGTTAGTAAGCATTGATTACATTTTACCTTTTCTATTTTAGTTATCCGTATGCATTTCTGTCTCTGAACTCTGGTTTCTTTTATATTTTTGCTCGTGTCTTGCTGTGGAAACAGACTGAAGATTGCTAAGACATTCTCAGTCAAAAAGGAGCCTTGTCCCAAATGTATATTCTGTCTAAATGAACAGAACATGTTGGCTGCAGAGACACATCATGTAAAGGAATATTAGAGATTTAAAAGGAAATTTAAAAAGGAAATAATAAGAAATCCAGCAATAAGAGTGGGAATGGGCTTGTTTAACAAAAGGAATCATGAGGCAGAATAAGTAGCTAGATTAAGGAATGTGAAATAAATTAAGGAAAATACAGTATGAAATTTTAAAAGGTTTTCCAACAGAGAGCATTTTAGAACTAACAAATAACACCGATTCATACCAGCTCAGGGAAATAGGAGAACAAATCCCTGGAGTATTTCAAAGTGAGAGTTTTCAAGCAAGAATAGATTAAGTGTGATGTTAGAAATCAGAGTGTAAATGCATATGTGTTACCTCTAATGCTCCATGAGTTGTATTCAGCCATCAGGAGCCCTTTGCCCCTTTCTGCTGTGGGGATATTGAAATGTCAGATGCAATGGAAAAGGAATACATGCTGAAGTTAGTACTGGAGTTCACAACAGTTCTGCCTCGATTTTTTTTTTTTCGCTTGGTCACTGTGAGATTTCAGGACAGAACTAATAAATCCAACAAGCAGCTACGGTGTAAATGCTTCTTTGAGAAACATGGGCCGTTCATATTTTTTTATGTTTTTGTAACTGCTTTTCCTATGCCTTACCTAATGGCAATTTATTTAAGTCAAAATAAATGTTTCAAACAAGTTCATAAAGTGTATACCAGCAAGCGATTCCAGATTGATAACTGGTAATTCTGGTAATTGCTGAAACATTGCCTGTTGTATATTTGATGCACTGTAACGTGCTTTATGTATAGGACAGCCAAAGCTGAAGTGCAGTTGATTTTGCTGTATACTAACTGTAGGAAGTTTTGACTTGTGATTACTGAGAAGTAATGTATGTACAGAAGTTAAATGCTTGAAATCCTCCATTTAATTCAGTTTCAGTGCTGAATACATCAAAACCCATGCATTAGTTTTGGTGATAACATTCCTGTCTTCTAGAAGTTTTCTTTTCCAACATATTCTATAAATAAATATTGATGGATTTTGATGTATTAAAAAACTATTTGGGAGGATTTGCTAAAAAACTGGAGTTACGTTCCACAAGGTGCATGGGCCATAAATGCTAATCATTTTTTCAGCGATTAACTTGTATTTTCCTGTTATTAATTCCTAAACACAGCCTTTTCTGCTTTTGTCATTATCTCAACTCATTGTTTTGAATGATTCTTAAAATTGAACATCAACGTAATGGTTTGGAAAAATTTCAGACTTGAAATAATATTGGATATAGGGACTGGAATGTCATCTTAGTGAAATATTCAGAGATTGTATATACTTGGTCTGAAATCACAGGCAAAGGAGACTTTGATTAATTTTCTTTAATTGTTTTGTTGTTATTAAAAGTTACAGTATATCCTAAGTGCTTCAGCCTGATCTGGTAATCTGCAATGAATTCTTGTGCAGCATCGGTACTCTCCTAAGTGAATTATAGCTCTGTCCAACTGCCTATTACAGAATGTGTGCAGTGGGTTCTTTAATCTGTATAGAAACAGCATTGCTGGAATTAAAATACCTACAAAAGGGTGAGTGACGTGCCTTAGCAGATCCAGCTCTTGCAATCCAAGGAAATGGGGAATTGTTCAGGTTGAAGAACTTTCTTCACATGCATAGCAGGAGTGAAACTGCAAATGTGTAACAGAAATACGGTTGGTGTAGGAGCCTTGCACAAGTCAAAACCGTTGGGACAGGAAGGCAAAGAGGGCCTGTTTTGAAGGACAGTATTCCACGTGCTTGTGAAGTTACAAACAATGGCTGTGCATTGTCTGAACACCCCAGATAGTATAAACAACGTAAAAACTGTGCACTTCAGTGTAACTAGATAATGGGAAGATCAGATCTCCTCTGTGAAGTTGTGTGCTGGCGTTGACGTGATTTTAACCTCTTTTTCTGATTAGCCCTATCAGGTCCGGTGTCTGGCTCAGCCATCAGGCTGCTGGTTCTTTCTTGCATTCTGAACTAATGGTTGTGTCACTGAAGTCCTTTCACAGGTCTCTGTGTTCTTCTGCTTTGTAGAAAAGAATGGCCAGGACCAGGTTTAATGGGAATTTTTCTTTCCTTGTAAGTTTTTGACATCTTTCCTTAGTCTTCCTTAGTCTTCCGAAGAGTGACTGTGCTGTTGCTGTACCACATCCACATCCACATCTCCATCTAAATAATGGGATTTGGCCTTGGGGAGAGAGGAGCTTTTAAGAATGCAAATTGTATCTGCATGTGCTTTTTCTGCTGCTTCAGAGTAGCAGTTTTGAGGTGCTTAGTTGTAGGATGGGAGAATTGAATGGCTTTCACTTGGAGAGAAGTCCTTTCAAACACTGGTCCTTGATTCTCTAAAGTTTCTGTCCTGTGGAGAAGAGAATTTGGGGTTCCAGTCCATTTATTTATGTGCCGTTACATGAACAAAACCAGTCTTTAGAGTTCATGCTCATTATAATAATAGAAAGCTTTGAGTTACATGAGATAGGGATTTTTCATGCGATGTTATAAATACTGTTAAAAGCCAGTAAGAGGGAAGCTGACAGCATTGCACTGGAGATTCTCTAAAAAGGCAAATCCCCCAATCTGTATTTACGCCTTTAATAACATTCAAATAGCTAAAAAGAGAAAGAGGCCATCTAGCAAGACAGCATCCTCCCATCTGTGTTGAAAATGGAAAAGAAAAATAATCCCTAAGTTTTTTCCAGTAGTTTTTTGAGCTCGCTTTTGTCTCTGAAGTCCTAATATATTATTAGGCTGTCATGCTTTTCACCTCTAACAAAGTTCTCTGTACAGAAAGCACTTTGTCTCTGTACAATTTCAGAAGCAGCTCAAAAAGTATCTTTCCTCCAACAGAGGCGTTTTAGAAGAATCACCTGATCTGATAAAGAGAAGAGATATTGGTGAGAATACTGGTAAATACCTGTCGTGTTGCTGAATTGGCCGTAGAAAGACTGAAAACTGTGTGGTTAAAACATGAAAATCCTAAACACAAACCCAGTAGGGCTGCTTGTTCCTTGAGTGTTTTGTTTTCTTTAAAATGCAGCGCAAATATCCTGTTTGTATTCATCTGCAAATAGCATGAAAAAAGTCGATATCAGATCTGGAGTTAAAACCAGTATACACTGATTTAGTGAGACAAAGGGAAGATGCTGTTTGTGGCATCCAAATTTTGGGAACCATTTACAGAAGCAAGCAGGATCTGAAGCTTTTACCTTTCGAAAGGCAGCTCATTTGCAGATGTGAGCAAGCAGAATTCAGTTCTCTTCGTTTGACTGTCAGTAATTTATACCGGAATTACCAGTGTTATTTCTAAGTGCGTGTCTCTAGTACTTTGTTTTCAGCTTAGTGTAAATTGAAGGTACTCATTTAATGGGTGTGTGTAAAAGAAAAGGTTATAAGAGCTACTGAAGGTAAGAACAGATTTCAGTGGATCTAGTCAGAGGAATAGAGTGCTTGAGTTTGAGATTCCTACAGATCTCATTAAAACAAATATGTCCATAGGGAAAACGTTCACTTAGAAGAGTGAGAATAAGGCCAAAACTAAACTTTGCGAGTCGTTGATCACCAGACAGTTCACATGAGAATTGAGGGATCATAGAATTGTTTTGGTTGGAAAAGATGTCTAAGATCGTGTCCAACCATTAACCTGACTCTACCAAAGAAGACATTTATGACTGGGGAAACATTAAATCAGATTTAAATGGACCTTGTGATCAACCATAACAAAATAGACAGAGGAAGAAGCTTTAATATGGGCTGTAAGATCACTAGTAGTGGTTGATGGCTCGAACTCTGTTCCCTGAAGAGGCAAAAAACACACAGTCTAAATCCAGCAGCTAAACGACACTGATTTCCTGATGGACTGAGAGCAACTTCTTGCTCACGGGCTGGACCACTTTAGTTCTAATCATTATTTTCCATGATTCAACTAATGGTGTGGTGCCATAGTTTTTTCTTGTTGGCTTTTGAGTAAGTGAAGAGCTGTCAGCAGTATTTCCAGCAAAGCTTTTCTGTGAACACCGCAGGTGCGCAGAGTGCAGCCACTGACAAGGGCTGGCTGCGACTGTGCTCCCTGCTTCTATTCCCGTTGCAATGAATGGTCGTAGTGCTGAGGGAACACGTAGCTCTGTTCCAAACAAGTCCACTATTAGCAAGAGCGAAAACCATCATGTAAGTAGTACTGCAATTACAGGTATATGTGGCCGTGTGTTCCGTGAAGAAAACTGACAGGCGACTAAGATACATGGGACCATATTACTTGTTACTTCAGACGATGTGATTTAAAAAATATTTTAGTTTTGTATATGTAGGATTAGTAGTTATCTCTGAAAGCTTGCATCAGGTCCACAGAAATGTTGATCCTTTTGCGTGTATGAAATGAAGGCTTAGGAAGGCTCTCCACAAAGATCAGAGGTGTATTTATAATAAATATATACATTAAAAGGCTCAGTTTAATACTCTGTTGTTGAAGAAAATATGATTAATAGTGTAAGTAAGCAAATCCAAACTAATTCCACTTTAGATAGCATTAATAAATGTGATAATTACGCAATGGGAGCTCCAGTGACCCGTGTACAAATCCAGAGTCCTTGATGTGTTGAGCAGGCTATACTGGAATTTGGACTGCTGTGTCCTCACTGCATATGTTGCTTGTGGTTTAATTATGGTTTTGAATATGACTGCTTCAGAGGAAATGAAAATAAACTGTCATGCAAGAAAATAATAGTCATTAAAGACAATTTGGGAATAATAGCTTGTAGCGTTGCAAGAGGAACTAAGTAGTTTTGAAATGTAGCTTGATCAGCTTATGGAAGTTGGAAGTAATAGGATTGCTTGTACTAGCAGCGTTGGACTCTTGGTCCAGGGAGTCCCTTTCACTGCTAATATTCGTGTCCTGTAATCCACTGGTCTACAGGAATGTTACTGAGGGGAAGAACTGCTGTGTTTTAGAGTTGTGTTGAAGTTATTCAGCAATAAGACCTGGTTACAAAATAAAACACAGATACTTCAATAAACTTGGAAGTGGGAAGATTATGTTTTCATGAACAAGACCTAGCATGAAAAGCTTGCACTGTGACACAGGACTGAAAGTGGTTACTCACGCAATCTTAAGTCCAGACTATCATTGATCTTTCTGAGTGCTGTTCTGTGGAACTCAGCTTTGTATAACAGACCTGTGATCAGAATTAAAGTTAAGACTCCCCCGTCCCTTGTGCTTGGCACAGTGCTCTGAGATTCACAGCACAGGGTGATCAGGTAATGCAGCAAATATGGCTCAGGAAATCATCACCCACATCATAGAGCGGGTGGGTAAATTACAAAGCATTTAGACTAATTTCTTTGGCATTTATAGTTGAAGAAGGAGAGTAATGTTAACAGAGGGATTTTGTGAGCGGTAGTGGATCTTTTTATTGTCTTGTGTGAAACAAAGAGAATTCTGAAAGTATTAAGAACATCCAAACCATGTCTCTAGCAGTAATGTGTGCTAATTAACACCGCCTTTCATTAGTGGGTAGACTTGCTGTGCGCAACAGTTCTATTTTGGTCCAGCACCAAAACACTGCAGCCTAAGCTGATTAGTTTTAGATTTTTTTTCTGTGTGTTACACTTCCCGTAAACATGCTTTTGATTGTTTCCTTACTCTCGAATAACCAGTATGGAAATGCAACGTACTTTGCATATCTTCTCAGAATGCTCCAGATCTTTTGCATGATTTGTACCAATGCTCTTAAACAGATTGGATTGTTCTGCATTATGTTGGAAGTAACTGTCCTTCTGGAGCTCATAATCAAATAATTTGAAAACAAAAAAATGTTCTTCCTATTTCTGTTTTATAACAAATTCATGTTAAACATCAAGTCTTGCTCTGCAGATGAAAACAATACGCTCATAATTCAGGTAAGAAAAATAAGTACATTGGATTTCACTACCCATCTCCAGAGTAACTTAAACTTGCTGTTTGCAGTAAGGCTGAGGTCTTTCAAAATGGGTTTTCTTTTGGTTGGAAGCCCACAATGCACTTTGGTGGTTCTGAGATTGCTTTCTAGAACTAGGAAAATATGGTTATGTTGGTAATTAAAGTGTTTTTTATGTGCTTTGTATTTAAAACATAAGAAATGCATTTAGAATCTGTGAAAGTATTCTCCTTTGCAGTGACAAAAGCTCATGTGACAGAATTGAAATCGCATCAAAAGTCAGTTTCTTCTTAATAGCTGTGAAGTTCTTGTACCTTACTGGTTTAAAACACAAGCATCGTGATTGGTTTGGAGAACATGGATGTCTTGTACTGTGGGAGTAACACCAGCTGTAAGCTGGAATTCACCTCCATACTAAAAACGTGGATTCTCACAGTATTCTAAACACACGCAAACACCAAAATTTGAGGAAGAGGAGAGAAAGATCATTGAGGTTATTTTACAAGACATCCGGAGCTACTTTAAATTCTCCAATATTATATCCATTACAATTAAGTGGAACTTCAAAGAATTCTTAAATAATTTGGCTACGGGTCATTAAGTTAACAATGTCACTGTGTTCTTGCTATCTCATTTACCTTAATTAGAGTGCACTTTGGAAATGATGGTAACACTGTGTAACAAGCTGGATTTGATAACCACTGCCAAATGCTGGGTTTCAGATGGTTTTATTTTGCTGGCTGTATCCTTGCTGAATAATAATCTCCATTAAGTTACGCTTATAACAAGCTCATCATTGCTTTGGGATTTCATTTACAAGAGACTTGCACTACATAAGTGTTTGTATAGGAAAGAAATGAATGGATTGGGGTACCTGAAGGGTGCAGACTGAGGGTGAAAATGAAGCTGGTACTGTGCTGGATGTCTCAATTTTTTCCCTTGAGGAACAACTCTGCATTCTTTCTGAGGAAAATTTTTGTTGGCAGAAGAACTCTGAGTAGAAACCGCTCAAAAATTCAATTACTTTGTTGTTTTCACCTTTCTCATCAGTAGAATGGCTATCTGTGGATGAGGTATGTCCAGGCAAGGCGCATCTTTTTTCTTTGTCTCTGCAGAAGCTGGGGATGATGAAAAACATTCTGAAGTATCACAGTTATTTTTTTCACTTGTGGGTGTGGATGTTTAGGAAAGATAGAGCACAGTTCTATGCTGTAGCTGATACAGCTTTCATAGAAATGCTACCTCTTTTCCTAAACCATCTTCTTGTTTCTTTGGGGACCTTTTCCATACAGCTGCTGTTTGGATTAGGGATAGCTATTTGTGAAAGCTTATCTAAATGAAATAATTCAATGCACAGTTTTCAGTTACATAGGAAGGAAACATGAATTACCAGTTCTTTGATTTCTTATGTTTTGAGTGCCTACACTGATGCCTCAGTGATAAAGTTACTTTTGATCTGTCGCTACCAACATGGTTTGTAGTAGTTGTATTCACTGTTGTGTAAGAAAAGTTAGTTTGTTCAAAGACCTTGAGTTCCGTCTTTCTCTAATGGAGAAAGTCCAGAAGATGGAGAGAGTGTTGGGTTCAGTGTGATTTTAGTTTAGTTTTAATGCTTTTGGAGTTTCTGATATTTAAAAAAAAAACAAACTGGGAAGACAGAATCTGCATAATGAAAATACTGCCTTGACCAGACTGCACTGATACGCAGCATTGCTGTTCTGAATGGCCTGTGCTCAAAGAGCACAGAAGGGGTTAAAACATCCCCCCTCCATTGGTTTAAAAAAACCCCCAAACACAAAAAAGCCAACCCAACACTTGAGTGCAGGTCTGAAGCTAGAGAGAGCTGCTATCAATTAACCAATGCTTAAAATAAAAACACAAAGAGAAGTAGTGTGCCCGAAGTACCAAAAAGTAGCAATTCCTTTATGCTAGCGTTTGTTAGTACATTTTTGTTGCAGGCTGTTGTCTGGTAATATCTGGGCAACAGCTAGTGCTTGGGGGTGAGATGCTGCTGCTCCTCCTGTGCTGTGTCTGACACGGACACTGCTCCAGAGGGAGAGGAACAAGAAATTCCTAAAGTGGACAAAACCTTGACAGTACTTGCCGAATTGTGATGCTGCATGAGAAGTATAAAATAGGCTACGAAGATGCAGGTATGCTTTAGTTAGCTCATAGCAACCACTGGTGATGCTTCATGACCGAACAGACTAATTAAATTCATGATTAAATTTAAAATAAATAGAACTTGCTTGTCAAGCAATGAACAATGTGTGGTTTATAATCCGAAAGCCCTTCTCTACAGCCGGAATACGCTCTTGGTGCTGGCAGTGCATTTCATAACTCTTCTAATTAGCTCTGCAGGTTACAGAACATAAATACTAGTGTCAAACAACTTTTATGTGCATTAAGCTCCAAGGCCTCTCCTACGCGGTTCTCTCCATTTCGTTGCTAAAGAATGTTTATCAGCTGTATAAAACCTCAGTGCCGTAGCTGAGGACCTCTTCTCAGTGACGATGCGTGTTGCCAGTCAGAGCGCGTGTGATCTTGTCAGGGCTGGGTGGCAGTGGTCTTTCAGATGTGCGTGCTGCCAGACACTAGCACTTACTTACTTTGGCTTTTAATAGCATTGTTGCACTAGTGGTGCCTTTTACGTGCAAACATTTGGGATCAGTGTTTACTGGAAAGCTTGAGTTTTGCTGCGAAAGGTTGAGATTGCCTTTAAAATAAAAGTGTTTCTCACTGTTACTTGGAAAACTGCTTAGTAATAGTTACGTTATGTAAGTTTTTTTCATGAAATCCTTGCAAGAAGGTTGCAAACTGAAGCAAAACAGAAAAAACCACAATCGGCTGTATTTCGCTCAATGAAGTGGCAGATGGTAACTATATGGTAATGCTGCTTTGTACGTTCAAAGCAAACATACATGTCTACGTGTATCAGAAACAGATTTATTCTCTTACCTATGACAAAGCAAAAAAAGATTACTTGTGTTTTGAACATGTGCTCTTGTACGTTGTCTGGTACTGTCCCTCAGCTGAGTGTGCTGTGGGAGAGGTCATCACTTCTGGTGGGATGTGATGGGAAATGAGGTGTGAATGCTGATCCATTGCTCCCTCACATTTCTGCTGAAATAATCATACTTACCATCAATAAATCTGTGTAATAGCTATACTACTGTACTGAGGAAAAAACGACAGGGAGGCAGAGTGTATTTTCTTTTTTCTATTGATAGTAAACTCAAGAATATCAAATTCTTCTTGTATTCTGCATAGCACTGTAGCTCACCTCATCTTCTCTTCTAATGAACAGGTGGTTTTATGTGTAACCTATTAACAGATTTCAGCTGTTATGCACAGGTATGGAATATTATGATAGTTGTACGTTTACTGGCATACGGCATAGAAGGCAAAATTACCCACCCTGCAGTTTTTAGCTAAATGAGATTAGATGTCTACAAATCACCCTCTAGAGAAAATCATATTACAAGCAGTGTCTGGCCAAAAACCCGGGAGAGAAGATGGCTGAAATCAAACTTGCCAGTGGTACATAATAATGCAGGGCCAGATAGAATCTTAGTTTCCACCCTTTGCCTGTAGTATGGAGAGAGAGATTGTCCAAAATGTACCTATATATTTTTTAAAAAAATCAGATTAATAATTGAAGGAACAAGGAAATTCTGGCTATGTTTCTGATTATTGTTTTCAATTTTTCCCACGTCTTTTTCCATTGTGACTTTCTCAGCATGCATGTGGCTTCATCTGGAAGAAGTCTGCTTTAAACTGGGAAATTGAACCAATGTTCAGTACTTTTATGAATGATGCAGATTTTCCATGAAATATCAGTCTGATATGTTTATAGCGTAATTGAGGAGAGGAAGACTCATACTACATACTTCGTAAGCTAATTTTGAGCAGCTGCTTGCCAGTGAATACTGACACATACTCTTAATATCAGCAATGATGATTTTAAAAATTAAAGTCATGCTGTTTGTGGAATAAGTGTTTTCCTATTTCCTATACATCATGTCCACTTTGCTAGTATTGAGGCTATTACTGAACCATTTAGTAGCTCTCACAAAACTCTTCTTTGCCTTGGCTATCCTCTAGTGTATGCTTCAGCACATCAGCTCTAAGCAGAAACTGGAATAGGCAATCTTAATGAAGCAAAAGTCCAAATGAAATTTTTAGGACAGATCTTTATTGCAAGGAGCTCAGATACTGCTGCTGTTCCTGTGTACTAGATGTATTCTTTCCAGCAGTGGTGTTCTAGAATATTTCCTATCAAAGAGAACAAGTATTTGTTTTATTTCTACTTTAATTATGTTTTATTTGTCCTATTTAAGAATATGTTTCTGTAGACACTACCTTCCTAGGAATGAAGTAGATAATGTGATTTTGAAGACTACTAAAAACAAAGTAGAGTTGGTTTCTGTCTGTGACTGTCAGGATATCTCACAAAACCAGGAGGGTGTCCCAGTTACGTGTAAGGAAAGGCCAAATAAAGACAGACATTCGGTTTGGACCTAGAATTCTTCACGTTCAAGAAACACTGCTGTTAGTTTTTAATATGCCCCAGAATCATCACAGGAAGAATAATTTGGATCTTGAAGTTCTCTACTAAGTTCTTTTCATATCATATTACTTTTTTCCCCCTAGTACTCTTTTTATCTGTTACTTTATCCATTGGTTGAGATGACTTTTGCTTTTACTGGTCTGAAGTTTAGCATGTTATAAGACCCTGTTTGAGGTATAGAACTCACAGTTTTCATAAGTGACTAAGGCACATAACTAAAAGGAGAAGCCTGCCTTAAGTTAGAATGAATTCACTGGTAGGGCAAGAGGCGAGTCTGGTGTTGAAAAATAATGCCTACCTAAGAGCCATCTTACTGAAAAGGAATCAGAGCAGTTCGAACAAGCTGCTCGGTGTTGCTGTGCTAGCAAAGCTGGATGGATGTGTTGAGACTGGATTGAGAAACTTTGCAGTTACCAGTGAGATATATTAATTATAGCACTGAGAATGTTTTTCTCTAACCCTGGCCTCCTTTTTTTCCGCTGTACCATTGGGACTTCAATTCTAACCTACAATGTGCAATGAAAATGTTGATTCACTGATGAAGATAATATTCCCCATATGTGAAAGGTACTGTGCAATGTATCACAATTCTGGTATTTTCTGCTGTTGTTTTCAAGTGGTAACTAGTGGCGACACCAGCATTTATCTTCCAGAAGTTGTTTTCATGGCACTTAAGGTACTACAGTTACTGCTCAGTGAAATGAGGAACATGGCAGCTCTGTCCTTCACAAAAATGCCCTGATAGTTCCGTTCTTTTGTTTCATTTTTTCTTTCTGGTAAGAGTCGGAAGTGGATAGGGAAGTTCCAGAAGCCTACATTAAAATATAAAGAAAATGAAGATGGATCAGTGTTTGTGCTGACGTGGACCTTCAGTACTATGCAATGACCTTAGACTGTAGAAGCTCCTGTAATTTCTCCATAGGGAGCACTTGACTGATTCCTGTATGCTTTTAATTGCAATCTAATTTATCCTTTGCTACAGGCCTTGTAATCATTTCATCACGCTCTGGCAAGGAATGGTTTCTACTTTAAATGGGATCTGTGATCAGCTGAACTGCTGACTGAACAACTAACTTATCCCAGGGAGTTTGAGGAGTTTTAGGATGCAGGGGCTCTTTTGCATTGACTGTTACCACCCTGTGATTGCATGTCCCTCAGAGTCAACTTCTTCTGCAGAGGGCTTGTGATAACTATTGCTCTTTTTCGAACAGAAGATCCTGCTGGCATGAGCAGAGCTCTACAAGATGGGAAAATAGAGCTACTTAGAAAACCCAAATTCTGTAAGTTGAAGCATATTTTGTCAAAAATTTTCCAGCAGCTTGCACTTGAAGGACCATTCTGCTTGGAAATTTTCTTCTTACAAGGACATCTTGAAAAGATGCTTCTTCTCCTATCTAATATTCATGTACTCTTTCATCATTTTGCACAAATACTATAAAGCTTTGCCTGAGACACTGATGTTAATGATTTATTCTGAGAGTAAGGGGTTGAGGTCACAATGTTTTTTGACTTTGAGTAAGTGGCTTCCAAACGAAGAAGCATTGCTCAATCAATAAAGTGGTTCTGTATGCAAAGGGTAGCATTCTAGCGAGATTGTCTGTCTCTGTGAAGTACGGAAAAGACGGAGGGAAAGGTTACGTAATTAAAGTATTTCCCTTCGCACAGGTCTGAGCTGTTCATGTAAATTCACTTTCATCAAGTCCAATGACAAACCAATGATTCATAATAAACATATTTTGAAATGGAAGTGGAATAAGTGTCATTGAAAGGGCTGTGGGAACTCGGGTCATCCGTCACTTCTCCCACAATTCTAATTTTCAGCTGTCTGCCTAACAAGAAACATTATAATCCAGTTGCATATTAAACAGTGCTCAGGGAGCTGGAGAGGAGTGTGCATTTGTAAAGTCCACTGAAGCTCTTCAGTTTTATTTTCATTGCTTGGTCATTGAGTGGCTTATAGGAGTCAATACAAACTCCTACTATGCTATGTCTCACAAACTGAAAAATAAGAATAATTCTCAAACAACACTGATGTTTCTTTCTCCTCACTGAGAATTTTAAAACGGTTTTGGCTATCGGTTTTTTTATGATACGTCACAGCGGAGTTGCTTTGACTTCTTAAATAATGACTGCACAATAGATAGCTCACAGTTGGACTGTCTGGCTTATGAATTACAGTCTTGTAAAACTAATGCTATATAGCATTTGGTCCCAGCATGGGAAGCAAGAGTGACATGAGTGATCCATGCAGGGGCTGTATCTTTTTTTACGTTTGAAGAATAACTTCAGTATTATGATATCATTAACTTTCAAGTCAAGGTTAGAAGAATCTTTGCTTAGCCTCTGCTTTGCAACACATAAAATAGCTCTTCTTACTTTTTGTAGTACATTTCTATCAATATTTACATTGATTTAGTTTTTTCTTTTTTTTCCTAATAATGTAATTCTTAATTGCAGGTAAGATCGTGCTTTTCCTCTTGAAGAGAGAGAACTCTCATCAGAACTAACCTTAGCTTGAGAGAAATTTCCCTCCTATCTCTGTCTTCACAATTAAGATATTTTAATGCACCAATTCTGAAGGGATTAAATTAGCCTCTGAATAATACTGTGGAGTCTTCTCCATACCCTCCTGCTTGCATATTTTTCTCCTAAGTACAGTTACGATCTTTTGAAGCAAGCCCTTCACTTTTCTTTTTTTTCTCTCCAAACATGGGGAGTATTGTGCTGTCAGACTATAGCACCACAGAAGGGAAGACAGCTGGAGAGAATATGTGCTTTACAAAGGAAATGTGCTTTTTCTTCTTCCTCTGATGGGTTTTTTTTGCAGTCATCCTTTTCCTGTCCCTTGCCTGATTTTAATAATGAGATTTAATAAGGATGCAAAATTTGTGGTAACAAAGATGAGCATTAATCATTCCTCTTCTGTCTTCAGAGAGCCTCTAAATTAGGTCTGGGTAGCTATCTAGACCTAATTATCTCATGGCTATCTAGTCCGTGAGGCTGTTGGTACTCTTTGACTTCTGCACAGTGATGCGGTGTTATTAGATCAGCTTTGATCCTAGGGCACAGACTCTGCTTCTGACCTTCCTGATCCATGGCCCATAGGCCACACTCTACCAACACTAATGTCACTCAGAAAAGCCCTGTAAACAATATTAAACACACCAAAGTTATATACAAACCATTCTTCACTAGAAATGTTAATTTGATAAATATATGCGGAATAATGTGTCCATCGAACTTGGAATGTGTTTTCCGAAGGTGAATTTTTGCTTGTGTTTTTAAAGTTCTTGGAGTGAAACGAGCTCACCTCTGCTCAGATACAGCACAAGGCAAGGTGCTGCTTGGAGAACTCAAGGAAAGATTCCCCCCTTTCCCCCCCCAGACTCAGCCAGCCCATCACTGCTACTCATTGACACTGCTAATAAAGCTGACCGTAAAATCCTATCCATGAAGCAATCAATATTTGATACAGTTAATATTTCTTGAAGATGAAATATCACTTTCCATAGTGAGATCTGCAGGGTTTATATGGAACTTTATGGCCTTATAAATGGTTTTGTCTGGCTTTGTTTTTATCATTAACTTCCTTAATTTGTATCATGTACTCCTGTCATGAGTGTGAAGTTACACACATGGAAAAAACAAAAGTGAAAAAGATCAAAAAGATCCTGGTCTAGTTTAAAGTCTAATTAAAAATGATATAAAAAACTACAAGGGAAAGGGGACAAGCATTTAACCACATTTTGGAGGCTTAGTACTGCGAGTTCAGCTTCACTTACTGCTTCTTTGTGGTGCCTTAAGGTTTTCCCAGTGAAAAAATCCATTGCAATCTATCCAAAACAAAAGCCTCACTGTAAGCCCTATTTTTTTCAGCACCTGAAGGATCTTTTCTCTAAAGTGGTTTGGAAATCTTTTTCTGGTTCTGCAACAGGGCATTCTTCATATACTTTGCCCAGCATTTCATCTTTGACAATGAGACAAAAGTACACATAAAAGCAATTTGAAAAATACTGTTTTACCCAGTCAGTGGGAACCCACTCGGATTGGAACAGGAGCTTGCTTTTGGACTATAAGCTGTATAATACTACTTGAGAGGTGCTAGTCAACGTATCGCTGCAACAGGCTGCTCGTGGCTTCAACGGGCAGGCGCTTTGCTGGGTAAAAAATGGGCTGGACAAGAGGAAATGGCCTCAAATTGTGCCAGGGAGGTTTAGGTTGGGTATTAGAAAAGATGTCTTCCCTGCAAGGGTTGGGAAGGCCTGGCCCAGGCTGCCCACGGAATTGGTTGTGTCCCCATCCCTGGAGAGATTTAAAAGCTGTGTAGATGGGTTGCTGAGGGACATGGTTTAGTGGTGGACTTTGCTGTGTGGGGTTAACGGTTGGACTTGATGATCTTAAAGGTCTTTTCCAGCCTAAATGATGCTATGATTTTGTAACTGTACAAACACGAGAATAAAATTAGACAGGGGCAGATAACTATGTGTTTTCCTGGCTTCTGGTTTGAAGTTGTGCTTGCAGGAGTGTGCAGGACCACGGGTATCAATTGTGCCCTGTCCTTTACGAGGCTCCAAGGACAGTGCTCCTTACCACAGAGCGCTTATGATCTAGATGTAAGAAAGGACTTCACCATTAAAAAGGACATAATTGGTAGCAGCGGTTATAAAAAGATCTGACGTAGCAGATATCCAAGCCTGGCCGCTTGGTCAGCTCAGTATTAATAATTGGAATTGGCTGTGGCAAAGGTGGGTTTCTCTATTCCTCCTTCCCAGTGGTGTGTCACAGCTGACGGGACACATCGCTTCGGGCAATTGTTTCTAGCAATGACATCTCTATACAGTTGGTTAAGGTGTCATGCCATGAGCAGTAGCTGAGGGATGGCTGTAAATACGTGGCTGACTTCGGAGCTGTCTGAGGGTATCTTGGCTATAATTCTCTACCAGGTTTCTCAACTGTAGTTAGAAGCATTCTGGTGGACATACACTGAAGTGTTTGCCACACACAGTGTCATATTCCTGTCAGTAGATAGTCTTGGAGCTTACTTTGAAGCAAGGTGGGATTTAAATAAATTCTTCTTTCCATTTCTAGAACTTCTGCTTAAAAATTAACGGTCTTTATATAGAATTTTTAAATAAGCACTTGAAGATAGAACTAGTATTGCAATGTCCACCTACACTGCAATTTAGCTCTGAGCCAAAATGCAATTCAGTGATTTTGTGCATTAGATTGTGGGGAAAGAAATTTGATTTCAGTCTTCTAAAATGATTTTTTTTTCCCCAGGAGAATCATTATTCTTGCCCACCTTAAGTAGTTAACGAACATTTTTTCAAAGTGTTAGCTTTCTCATGTTGATTTTACAGGTTTAAATCTATTGATTAATCGAATGTTTGACTGATTGTAGGTCTGGGGGATGTACCTAAAACCATTTTGCCAGAACATGCATTTCTATGAAAACTGTTTCTGTTTTTCTGGCAATCTGTTGGGGGGAGAGAGCAAAGGGGAGGGGGGAGAAGGTACAACCATTTATATTTTTTTTTTCCATTTTTGCTTCAGCAACAGCCTTCTATTTATAATTTTAAACTAGATAGAATTCTAAAAAAAAATATTTCCGTTGTTCTGGAAAGTGAAGTGTGGGTTTTTTTTTTCCTCTCTTTTCTCCTTGCAAGGTTCATCTTTGAGTTCTCTTGATTCTGAAGTTTGGGGGTTGTTTTTTTTTTGCACAGCATTGGTGATGCTGCGTATGATTCTGGTATCACTTGCACTGAAGAATGGATGATTAGGAATATATATTGCATTTTACTTTTTTTAAAGCTATTGCTTTAAAGCATAATTGAAGCAATTATTAATTCAGTTATGAATTAACAACAAATTAATGGGGCTTTGTAGGCATCCTAGAAGGTATAGTCACAGAGGGAAGGGTTTTTTTAGTCAACTTGATTGAACTAAATGCATTAAATGCCCTGCAAATATCCCAGTGCACAGGGTTAGTAAGATCCATGATAGTTTCCTGTACCGGCATCAAAATATAAACTAATTTCCGTTATTTAGGCAGCATTTTAACCCAATACATGAGTGCACAGGTATTCCTATTGACTTGGGTAAGACTTCTTAGACTTGATGCACCACTTGCTGTCCCTCCTGAGTGCCGTTGTGCCAGCAGTGGTTGTTAGCTGAAGTGATGCTGCCTCATGGCATAAAGTAGTGTTTCTAGTCTAAAGCAGAAATACAAAATGATGTGAAACTTATCAGCTGTGAAGAAACATAACTTCTGCTGTCTGCTGCTTGCTTTCTGGAAGAAGTTGTCCAGTAACGGTAAAAAAAATTATTCTGAACCACAGAAATGTATGTAGTATTGTGACTGCATTGTACCTGATGTTAAGCTGTAACCTTTATTTTTAATGTATGCATGCTTGTCTTTAGTTTTTTTTCGTTAGCAGTAATCCATCTGGATTATGGAATTGACAGATTATTACCTTCTATTTAAAAAAATCAGCAGAGTGCTAACATCAAATGTAGAGTACTCTCATACAGGTGGCTTGAGAGATGCACCCTTTTTAGCAGCAAATAAGCCTCATTCCATGTAAAAAGAATACTAGTAATAAGAAATCCTGTCTGTAGTAATGATCACTGGGTGATTCTGCAGCCAGACAACAAAGCTGTACCACATGAATGAAGCACTGCTGAAGTCTGAGGGCTTTAGGGCATTTTTGTTCTACACAGGAGAGGTTTACAGCATCCAAAAGATGAAAAACAACTTTCTGAGAAGCTGTGATATGCTGTAATGGTAAAGAGGTTTGTTGCTGCTTTGTATCTCCTTGAGACTTGTTCCAGGTGTACAAGGCTTCTTGTTACCTTCCTGTGATTAGATGAAGCCTTGTTGTCTGTTTGCAAAATGAAGATAGGGGATGTGTGTGTTGGTTTAAGGGATGCGTACTGTACTGTATGTGTCCACCGAGATTTAATATAAGTCACCTAGCATTATTAGTGGATTTTGCTCACCAGGAACTTTAATTGTTGCTGCTCTTAACAAAGCATCTATTTATTATTTGGGTGCCTATTCTGTCACTCACTTTGTGCTTGTTTATGTGTCGTCCAAGGGAAACAACACAACTGGATTTCCAAATCTGTGGTGATTTTAAGCGCGAAGGCATTTAAGGATCCAGGGAGTTGAGCCTCTTCTATGAAGGGGGCTGAATTAGGTTTTAAGCTGTTGTTTTGGGGCTTGGTTGCAAAATCAACCACTGCTGACAATTGAGCAAGTGTCTGGAGCTAAAATCTTCACTGCAGTGCTCCTCTTCCTTCAGAATTTTTCCACTGTGTTCCTTCATTGAAGTATTAAATATTGGAATGACTCAGATATGATGAATAAAGTCATACAAGAGGTTTGGATAGCTGCAGCGTGCTTTAGATGCTCAGCAAAACACTTAGATTCAGCCTTGACCTAGGCTCAGGTTTGTTGGAGGCCTTGCTATCACTAGAATCGAACCACAGCATGCCTGTGGGTAAGTAGCATGCATGGCTTGCAGTCCAAATATATCTTAAACCACAGGCATAATTGTGGCAAATGTTAAAGACTCTTCAGTGGGCACCTTTTATAGAAATTAGCTGAAAAATAGACTGTGAATTGCAAAGAACCACTGGAGTTCTAGTGGTTTTGTATGCAGTGAAGTCTCCAAGGCTGCAGATGAACAAGCTCTTCTGGGCAGCCAGGCAGGCTATGCAAAATGTAACGAATGAGCAAAAAAGTGGCATATGAGTTGCAGCGTAGATAAATGTAACAAATCTGGAAAAAAAAAAATCTTATCTAAAGCTGAGAAGATGCTGCCAGATTCCAGAAAGCAGAACTCGGAGTCATTGCTAAGAGTTTTTGAAATTGCTGGCTGGGTGAATACCTGTTCTCAAAAAAGCCCTCAGTGTCTTTGGCATTATCTAGGTAAGTACTGAGGAGGAGATAAATGCTCTTCAAAACCTTGTACCTGTATTTTGAGCACCTCTAGAAGGACACAATAGAGTCAAGGCATAGATGATTGCAGATAAAATAATCAAGAGGATGGAGAAGGCTACTGTGTAAGCAGAGGCTAATAAGGCTGAAATTTTTCACTTTGGAGAGTAGAAGGCTGAAATGGGGGACATTTGAGGCTTATGGGGTCATAAAGAGTGACTAAAAGGAATACAGAATTGTTGCTTGCCAAATCCTTGTACTAGAGATAAGAGGCACTAATGAAAACTGTTAAGTGATCCATTTAAAAGAGATGCTGTAAAGTACTTTTACACAGAAATCTTTGGAAATCTTTTGACGTAGGTTTTGGAGATGGATAATTTCAGCTGGTTCACAAAGGGACTGGAGAAGCTCCAGCACAGGTAGCCCATAAATACCTACTGATGGGAAGGAATGAGCACAGATAATCATAATGCAGTGATTGCTGGTGCTTGGGGAGCATACGAAGGAAGTGAACTGCAGGTAGATGGGCTTGCCCATGCTGTCCCAGAATGCCTTCTCCTCCTGCCTGTCAGTGTTTCATGGCAGGGTTCTTGCCCCATCCTGCCACCCACATTGTTCTCCCAGCATTCCGAAGGCCAGCGAGTGTAGAGTGTTCAGCCATGCGTCATGATTGCTTACTGTACCTAATGGCTTTATACCAGGAAGTACAGAAATATCAATTTAATTTGACTTAATGTGGTTATAGGAGGCTATTAGTTTTATCTTTAATATTAAATTCTGTTTTAGTATAGAGCCGTCTAGGACAAGGATCAGATAACAAACGTCAAAGATGCTAAATTAAACCTTGATTCTTATGATGATTATTTATGCACTTGGAGGAATTCCTACATCTAACCTCCACTTTTTGACCGTCAAAGACTGTTTTACAGTTAAGTAGCTTCATGGGTTATATCTGTATTTTTTCCATATCCATGTATGTCTGAATGTAGAATTAAAATGCCATATTAAGTGCTGTCAAATCATCTCTATCTGTTGTTCCTGGTGGGTTGCAGGAAAGCCAGACGTTAATTTGAAGTACTTCAAAGTATAAAGGGATAGAAAAGAAGTTGCTACCTTTTGTCTAGTTCCATCAGCTGGTTCCAGATGCTGTGTTGCTTTAGCAGTCGTCGCTATTTTTCTCTTCTGAACTTTTCTCTTTCGCCCATTTTTCACTTAGAGTTGCATTTATGTTGGCTTATCCTGAGGCCCATTTTCTTGCTTTCCTTTTTGATCAAGTGTGTTGCTGTGAAGTTAGAGTCCTAGCACAGAGAGCTACTGCAGGGATAGTCGCTGTCGGCATCCAGAATGGGCAAATGGGGGAGAGAATAGACAAACACTCCTACCTGGGATGGTAAAAATTCTAGTAATCTTTTTGGACACTTCATATGTTCCTTATTCCAGGAAAAAAGACAAGTCAGTAACGCAACGAAGCTCCGAGAGGAAGTCTGACAAGGATGTCTGGGGAAGATCGCGTTGGATACTTGCTAAAATCCAGAGATGCTTCTTTCTAATGTTGAGATGAATGGTAATGAGTGGATCCTCTGGCTTTTTGAGATTCAAAGTAATATACACTTTCATGTGTATCCGTGTATGCATTTTGTCAGTTAAATAGTGATTTGATCACCAATATTTTGTGACGTTCAGGTGGAACATTTCATTTACAAATCATACTTGGATATTTTCATCACCCAAAAGATTTTCTTCAAAGTCCCTGCAGTATGTATACACCAAATCCGTAGCAAACCATCATAATCTAAGAGCTTTGCTGAAATGATTTAGTTAATACTGCTTTGTTCAGTAGCCAGAGGTCCAAGCTGCACAGTGAAGTGGCTATTGATATTATCTTTTAGTAGCCATTTTTACTCATCCATTAGCAATACTCAGTCATGCAGTTGTGGCAGTCTGTATTCTGAGGGATTGCTGTTTGCTGCTGCTTGGGGCTGCAAGTTTTCGTGTGATCCATGTCATTGCTGCTAATGGTTTGTGATTTAAGTGATAAAAAAGTGTTCTTCGTGCCCACTAATCTGTTCTCCCAGTGAATAGTTTTTGGTTTCCTGGATACATTATTTCTGTTTATCAGTTGGTTAATTTTGGGGTAACTGAATGAGAGATGAGCGCAGAAAGCGACATCAAAGTCGAGCTCGGTCTGTATGAGGCAGCCTTGGTTTCTTCTCTGCGCAGGGAAGTACACTTTCCTTTTGGAGCTTTGCTCTGTGATGCAGGGCTTCTTTGAAATAGCACGTTTGACACAAATGGTGGGAAACTTCTGAATTTATTAAAGAAACCCAGTACACTGAAGAGCTGAAATAGTGAGATTTGTAGGCTATTTATGGCATAGCTCCTGTGGAATCTGGCCCAGTGTGATTGTTATCCTTCATAGACATATGATGGGAAAAAAGGCATTGTTACCTTTACCACGCTGCAGTTATTATCTATAACTGGACTCAGAAAAGAGGTGATCTGTACAAAATGCATGATAACGCTGTACGATAGAAAGGGTTTGAGCGGACTGCTGGAATAGGTATGCTGCTTAGTACTGACAAAGCTGTGATGAGCTATTCAGGTCATTTGAAATAAGCACTGACAAAAGCTTTGCGGTGTACTTCGCTCCGGATTCTGTTTAAAAAAACCTCCTCTATTTTAAAAAGCACCAGTAACTGTTTCAATGGGACTGTTTTTTCTACCTATCCATTTACTAAGTCTGCAGCAGGTCCCTCTGTTTCGTTGCCAGGTAAGACAGAAAAAAGGTACGCTTTTATCTGTGTGTTAAAACTTTCTGAAAACCACGTTCCTTAACATAATATTGTTTTGCAGTTTTGGGTCTGAGAATTGAGATTTCGTTTCTTGTTGAAATAAAGGTCTGGTTTATAGAAGTTTAAAAACTTAGAAGAGAAATTATTTGCTGTTTCAAATACGATTTTTCATCAAGATGAAAAAGCTTTTGCACAAGAAGCGCCAGGTCAGAGCTAGCTGATTCTCCCTCACATGCAGAAAACCCATCAGTTAACATCTTTAGGTTAAAATTGTGGCAGTTTGGAGTTTTACATGTACCTCACATACACAGATGTACGCTTACACCCGTGTATGCATTCTTCTACTCACAACAATAATGTGTCAGCTGTATTATGTTAGTAACTGTTATTATTTAACTATTATGTTAAAGTAACTGGGATACTTGAGGGCAAACTTATATTTTAGCAATTTTAAAGCCAGTACAAAATTTATCTTAACATATGGAGACTCCAGCCCAATCTTTAATGCCTCTAAAATACACTGTATCACATAAAGATCCCAAGTCACTACACATCTCTTCTTGACAGAAATTTCAATTCCCAAGTAAATGACAGAAAATCTTAGGTAGCATTGCCTACAACGAAATACTGTGTTTAGGATTTAGGTTTTCTGTAGGAGTAGTTTACACTTGTTGCATTCGCAGTTCTGGGTAAAAGCAGAGAAAACAAACAAAACCCTCTCACCTTTTTTCACAGTAATAATTAGATTTTTAAATTCTACCTTTGCAGCATTCTTCCATTCCCTTTCCATTATGTTTACAAGCAGTGTGTGCTTCTTGTAATATCTCCAGTAAAACTTTAGGTAAATGTCAGGTAAACATTTGGTAAATTTTGTCCTTCTCATGATCTAATGTAGCCAGACTCATCCATTCTTGGTACATCATTAGTCTTGGCAGATTCTTTCCTTACCTTTGTAACGTGCACACATTGTGCAGAGAGAAGAGAATGATTCTAGCATCACCTCAAATATGATGCCAGAGTCAGTTAATTTCCTGGGCTGGGAAACCTTTAGTGGCTGAATGTACTTTTGTAGCTTTAGGCTGAATTCAGAAATGCACCCAAAAAAACCCCCTTCATTTCAAGTTGGTGGAATTACCTGAAATTGTAGGTTGGTAGATTTATTTTGGCTATGTGGTTATCTGAGGGCACGGATGCTGCAGGTACCTGGACATTTATATGGTGCACTCTGGGCTGACCATTATCAAGCACAGGATGATACCAGAGGCCCCAGGGCTATAAACAACTCAACGTTTATAGCCAATGACTGGTTGTTAAGTCAAATCAATCTGGAAAGCAGGGTACCAGTTAGAGAGGTAACAAAGTGAACTGAAGAAGTATCCAGCAGAGAAAAATCAGATGTTAGATAGAGTTGTTCCGAAGAGAGAATGAACAGTGTGTCTTTTGCCGGGTTCCCTGTCACTGCCCAGCCTGTACTGCTGAACGGGGCTGTTCCATCCTGGATGCAGAGCTTTGCCCTCACTTGTGTTGAACATCATGAGTTTCCTGGTAGCCTGTTTCTCCAGCCTCTTCAAATCAGTCTGAGTAAGCTGTGCCCTCTGTTAACTGCTTTTCCAACGAGGTACCACCTGCCAGTTGTGGAGGGATGCGCTGCAGGGAGTGATCTGAATGAGTATGTATAGGCGGGCACACTGATTTTTGCATGTAAGTTACTAATTTTCACATAGATATATCTGTTTTGTAGGTGGCTCCCAATGAAATATGAAAATATCTTGATCTTTTCCTGCTAGTTTTGCTGTAATGCTTTGGATTCACGTCTCGAGTTACTCCAATTCAGTGTTCTTATATAAACAAGCCCTAGGGAGTTTTGCTTCATTCCAGGAGGCTCTTATGTTCCTCAGCTAACTTCTGTAATACACAAGCGCTGTGTAACCGAAGAAAGGGATATAAAGATGTCTTGTAACAGCGGGAGAGTTAGACTTACAGGGATGCCTAACAAGGAGCAATCAGAAAGAAGGATGTCAGACAGCTGGTTGCAGTCTGAACATGTATGTGGCCATGGGGGAAGAAACTTGAAGGAAAAATGTCTCTGTGCAGGAGTTCTATACAAGTGACTTTTTTTTTCAAGTCTTACAGTTCTTATTTCTATGTTAAGTAGAAAAAAGTACTTGCCTTACTGAGTCTTTTTTCAAGTTCTACTCGAATTCTAAGGTTAACGCCACTTGTTGCAATGCAGCCCACCATAAACTAATGCACACTGATTCCAGCACAGTTGAGGTGCAAAGCTTTATGTACCTACATAGGCTTAAAATATCCAAGTAGTGCATGTAATTTCACCAAAATATGTTAATACTTTATACTTCTGTTTCCCAGTTTGCAGTAGCCGAGGACACTAATGCATATGGAGGTTGTGGCTTTTCCACTGGTGCTTCATTTTGTGTTCAGTGGTACCAGACTGGATTTTAGTTTCTCTCCAAATACAGTCTCGTGTATGTCAGCTGTTTTCTAGACGTTTTTGATAGTGGCTTTCTCAGTTCTTTTTTCCCCTCCTCCTTTGGGTGGGGAATGCGTTCCTACTGATTTCAGTGACATAAATGCAGATCCCCAAAGTGAAACAAGGGGCTGGATCAAGTTGTTTTGTAAACTCGTCGCTTAAAAGTTCTTTTACTAGTGCGAGTTACTAACAAGGAAAAATAAATTTTGAGTTAGTCCTTGAAGCAGCATTTCTTATTTTTCAATTGCAATGTAGTAACTATTAATTATGCAGTACTAAGATTAATCAATGTTAAATGGTATTATTTTGTGAATTTAAAATCTATGGCTAATTATTTACAGGCCTGTAAAAACAGATGCTAAAACCAGTGGATAGGTAAGTGAAATGTAGTGCTGAAATCCCAACATTTCCTTATATTTTTCAATTTGTTGAACACTACCAACATTTACTGTCTGTCTTAGGCCTCTATTAATTAATTTCACAGTATGGACTAATGTGGGATTTGAAAATGGTGGAAAAATTGACTTTTTATGTGTATGGCCTGTTAAATATCTAAAACTGATAGCCCTGTTGACATAAATCTCTAATAGTAAATACAGTTTTATTTTTAATTCCCTCTTAATTTTTTCTGTTACCCATCTCTAATAGTAATGAAAGTTATTCTATATCACAAAATAATTAATTTATGACCAGAAAGCTATTTTAGATTAAAAGCATTTTGGTAGTGCTATGAGAAGAAATTATGTTTCATCTCTGACCTAATAAAATGAAGTATCAGTTTTTAGGAGAGGAGGGAAGAAGCACTATTTTAAGTCTTCATTTTTCTATAGGGCTCTCTGTGTTACTAGTTATGTACAAGCTACTCAAGATGTAGTCTCAAACTAGTCTTCTCTAATCTTTTAGACAGAAGTGTCAAATAAGATTCCTTTCCTTTGTGAAAGAAAACAAGGTATTTCTCTGAGCCCTAACAACTCAGAAGAAATTATAGAGATTATTACCAATGAGATCTACGTGCCTGTTAGGTCTGTATTTTCTAAATTTACATTGAATTTATCTTACTATCTATCTAATAATGATTTCCAGGAGTTTCTACCAATTAAAGGATTTTAAACTCAGTGTTTAAGTTAATACAATAGAAATTAATGTCTTGATCTTCAAACGTGCATAGGTTTGTCATCAATAAGTCTTTTGTTGCAAAAAGATCACTGTAAATACATAATCAATACAGAAAGTAGGAAATGAAAAATATATTACTAAATGTTCAATCTGATTTATGGATTTTTGTTTTTCTTTGAATCACTTCAATAACCTATCAAAGTAAATACCTGCTGCACAGTCATAGCAAATGGAAACAATTTAGTGTGAAAAGTGGAGAAAGTGTGATTAACATTATCAAACAGAAGCTTCAAATATGAGATTAAAAAATTATTTTAACGAATTGTTAAAACTGATAGTCATACGGTGTTTATGGAAGACAGAAAGCATTTTCTTTTCCAGAACAAAAGAAAGTTCATATAAAAATTTCTACTGTCAATTATGTTACTCAGTGTACTGTTGTAAGGTACCTGGACTGCAGATGTAAAAATGTTATGAACAATATAAAAAATATCAATGATATTTAAAAAGTTTATCTGAATTGTTAACAAACACATTTTGACATAAATATCAATATTTGACATGAGGGGTTTGAGTGCTTGAGAGCCTGAGTATAATGCTCATACACATAACTTAGGAGTAATCATTTTTATTTCTATGATAGTAAATGGTCCTTTAAGTCTAGATTTATGCATATCTTTTGTTATATACTTAAATATATCTATATATACAAAAAAGTGAGGCTTCGAGGTATGCTGATCCAGCATCTGTTTATTAAAATACTCCACAAAGATTTAGGAGTGTGTCAGTTCGGACTCTTGAGTTTGTGCCCGTACCTTTGTAGCGGGAGAAGATGAATGTCTCAGTATTGGTATTTGGAATATACTCATATCTTCAGAGTTACATCGGTGATACTTTTGCCTTTGTTTTTGCAATGTGTTCAACCACCGTTCTTCTTAGCCCATTTGGAAGCAGGGATGTATGTGTGGCTGTTGTCTTAGTACATGAAATACAGACATTTTGGCTACCAAGTTTGATATAGAAGAGATTCATCTTCTGGATTTTATCACAAGGTTCCTGTAACGTAATTCAGCAATCAGGTCTGTTTTGGACTGTGAGTTACGGCCAGATTCCACGTGCTAGATTTTCCTCACGTCAGCTCACTTCCTGAGTATTGACAGAGAAGTTTTTGATTCAGAGGACTGATGCACAAGATTATGATTCTCTTGAGATGTCTACTTGCTAAAGCACATTGAAAAAGATGCTCTCCTTTAGTCTGTCCTTCCTAGGGCTGTATGACAACAAAATTCATAGAGACAGACTTTGCGAGAGAACGAGCACTATGAATCTGCACAAAATACGAGACACTTCTGTGGAGTGGCAAAAGAAGAAAGAAGGATATTCTGTACCTCAGTTCCTTAACTCCAGTCTTGGAATTCAGAGTGTTTGTTCATAAGTTTCTGGCTTTTATTCCTGCAGCACAGGTTTCTCTTTGATGCCATTATCTCCTTTGGCTCAAGCAGCCAGCTTTCTCCTATATGTTAGGATGTAATATCATTCATTTGGTGTTGCTTTAGAACAGTGCAATGTCAACTGAGTAACTGGCCACGAAAGGTATTATTGAGGACTTGAGAAAGTCCTTGTGGATAACAGGTTACTTCAGTTGGCTTTGGGCTCTGCCTGAAATTTTAAAAGGATAAAAACTGACCTGTCAAATCGCAGAATTCAGATTTCAGAAAGCAGCAAGTTAAAGAATCATTGGAGGAAAGAGAAGTCGAGCACAGTGGCCATTCTTCAGCTTAAATTTTTAAAACAATCTTTTATGAAAGCCATAAAAAAAAATGCTATGTCAGAAATCTTAATCAGTGTAGTATTTATTGCTCATTAATTCAACTTGATTTTATATGTGAGACTTTTTTTAATTTATTGTGTATTTATAATTTTTGAATAAGGATTAAGACACGAGATAGTTAAAAGCAGAACTTCAGTGTGTTTTGTTTCAGAAATAGAAACAGTGTCATGATACCATCTGTCCTACTGATAATATTTGGAAAAGCATTCTGATTATGTTCATACACCTGCCAGAGAGCTTAGTGATTCTTTCTTACTTCATTAATGCATTGTAAGAGTAATTTTTATCGATACCCTGAAAACCTTAGATACAGGCCTTTTAAGTGTAAATAATTGTTGTGGTTTTTTATATAAACAAGCACATTTAAAACCCTGTTTTCTCAGGAAATCAAGGTGAGGCAATCACCAAGATTCAGGCAAACGGAATATATACGCACACATATTCTTGACTGATACTGAGCATTTCTGTCACTGTTTTTTCAATTACATGATGGTAGCGCTGAGAGGCCCCAGCTGAGATCAGACCCCCATCATGCAAGACAGTGTACAGTTGTAGAATAAAGAATAAGCAACTGAGAAGAAACATCAGCAGAGATACTTTGTAATCAGTAGGACAATAAACATGTTTGTTTATTAGCAAAATACCCTACTGGTTATAAAGTAGTTTTCTCAATGCCTATTTCAGTGGTTTATTTCTATGCATATTAATTTGTATATTCATTTCTTCAAAATGTTTTTGTTCTTACTGCAATTCGGTGAGGTTCTAGCTCTGATGCAGCTCTGAAAGGCTCCTTACAAAGTCCCTGCAAAGAGAGAAAGTGGGATGTCACAGGGCCAAGGCAGCAGTCTGCGTGTCGGTGCTGTGGTGGCCTTCCCTGGCCGCTCGTACTTCTTGAGCTAAGGTCACTCAAGTGGCAAACTGTGCCTGTCTGGTGTGGCAAAGAGCAGGATAATCCTCTTTTCCCCAGAAAAAATACAAACCTTTGAACAGCTGTCAGCAGAAATTAAACGTACTTATCTTAAATGATATTTCTGTGTGGCCAAATTGCTTCTTGATTCCTGTTTTGATTCCTTGATTTCTGCCCTCCCTACCCTCATCATGCTATTCTCTGAGAAGCTGCTCGTTCAGCCCCTTGTGTACCAGTTTCCAGATAGGTTGTTGATGCACGAATAAAACTGTGTTTCCAGAGTCTGACATATCGCTGTATTTGCATTTCACTCCTGGTTTAGAAAAACAGAAGTTGCTACTCAGGGGGCTCTGCAGATCTGAATATAGTGTATGGCCCTAGTTAAAGTTAGTGTGTTCGTTTTCAGGAAGCGCTGCAAAGATGGGTCTGGCACTTTTCAGATACAGCTTTCTTGAGCGTTTCAGCTGAGCTGACAGTGGGAGAACACTGACACTGTGAGCAGTGGCTCTGCTGCCTGCGTTGCTGGGGAGGACATGGAACAAAACTGGAAATAAAATCTTGGAGGCGTGTCAGTGGCCGCAAGGAAACTGGACCAAGAATGTGCTGCGGTGTTGATGGTTGTGTTTTTGTCATGAGGTTTATAGATTCTCTTTTTAGTACCTGTGGTTGTTTTCTTAAGAGTGATCTGTTGCTGTGCTTTTTTTGGGAGATTTGGTTGGGTTTTCTTGTGTTTTATTTCACTCTGGTTAGGTTAGAAGTGATGGCTGTAGGTGAACTTCTGGTCTTTAGAATTAGCAAGTTTAAACAAGAAGGTAAAAGTGTTTTTGCACTCAAAATATAGCAGTGGCTTAGCCAGCGTCATAGCTGTTATGGGTGGGGAAGTTAGAAACTGTGTTGAAATCAAGAGTTTCCTTGTTTTCAGATCCCTAAATATACCAGAACGCTTTGACTTTCAAGGGCTGAGCTTTATTAAGATGCAAACTTGAATCACAAGTGTCAAAATAAATGAAAGATTGAGTAAAAAAAAAAAAATAAAATATATATATATAAAAATCTGCCTGCTCCCTGATTGTCCAGGCTTGCAGTGTTCCGTGGCTTTGTGAATTACATAAATACTTTTAGGCCAAAAGAGAATTCTTCCTATCACTTCTGAGTGAGCATCTGTTCCAGGTTTGTCTCCACAGTGTCTCTTTACTGTCTTCACCTCACAGACCTGCCCTTGCCCAGCGGGCTTTCCCCTTGCTGGGTCTGCCTCCTGTGCCCTCTGTAGAGGGGAGGTGTAGTCCTGGCTCCTTCCAAGGGGCTCCCCAAGACACAAGTCCAGCGAGGAGGCAGTCCAGTGGTTGGCTCCTCTTTAAAAAGAACAACATGTGATTAATAAAATCCCCTTGATGTTTGCTTAGATACTTTGTTCCCAGGTTTTCCCCTCTATTCAATTGCTGGTATTATTTGGACAAAAAAATTCAAGGAGGTGTTGGCCACAAGAAATGCTTTCCTGCCTAGTTCCTATACAAGTACAGTAATGTGATGGGCAGAGAGGATCTTTACCCTTAAATGTTTCCCTTACAAGGTTAAAAACTTTTGTGTACCTGTTATGTAATCCACAGCTGGAGTCTATTATTAAAAACACAGAAGGTGCTTAAAAGGCATTTCTGTAGTTTCTTTAGCTGCTGCTTTGAGTGCTTTTAGTTGTTTCAGATGTCTCCCAGTTTTAAGGAAGTGGAAACATCGTCTTCCTCTTCACTTGTAGTATGAAGGTTAAAGATAAATATTAAATCTAATATTTTGTACTTCAAATGTGTAAACAAAACTAAAAGAGTAATTTTTAAAGTAAACAAAAAATAAAATTCAATTCATTTACTAAAAATTTGTTTACCAAAATTCCCCATAGAAATTAGATGGTGTTGGAGATACCAACATCCAGATTTCAGTACAGCCAAACACCCTCCAACACGTAGACGCTTGTGTGGTGGACATTTTTTAGTACATGTGTCTAGAAACTAAGTGGATGCCTTGGTCTCAAAACATGCCTAACGCTTACAAGATTCCTGTTAAAGGAAATTTGCCTCAATATGTTTAGCATGTAGCTGTTTAAATTCATGTTGATCATAAGCACCCGGAGTAATAAACGGTGTAAAGTAATACAGCTAAAGTTCATCTATTACTGGATGGTCACAACAGGCTTTTAATTACACATATTTGATAATGATTTCTGTATAACAGAAATTTCTAGGGCGTGTATCCTTTGAAAGTATTCATAGCATTGCAAAAAAAAGTAATTAAGCATTACATTACAATAAAGAATACTCGTATGCTGAGTTTAATAGTTCTGAACACACTGAACACTCCCCTGGTTTGTTGGACCTTGAGGATTTGTAACTAACTCTGCTTGCCTGCTTGTTTATTGGAGTGTTTGAATTGGAATGAATTTCTTCTAATAAAAACCCTGGAGAAAAGCAAGCTTGAGCCTTCTAATATTTCCCTGGAATCCTGAAAGAGACTCTGGAGACTCGAGTGGCTGTTTTGTAACAGTACCCTAAACAAGTAGATACGTTTCCTGTTTCCTATAGGTGGGAGCCTCTCAACGGCTATTTCCATTCCAGCACTTGCCTTATGTCATATTCAAGCTATTCATGCTTGAAACAAGTGGCTACATAATTGGAACAACTTGGAATAAACTGATTATCAGTCTGCATTTTCTTGTCTGTCAAGAATAACTAGATCCTATAAATGAGTAAAGGAGCTGTGAGACACAATCTCAGTTTCTGCTTATAAAAGTAGGTATTTGTATAATATTAGACAAAAATTACATAGACATAAATATAAACAAAACTGCTACTATCAGCAGATCTTTCCTGTTTATATCAACAGCTAACTTGCCTGTAAGCTTTCTGGCCACAGCACAGTGAAACTTTCTGTAGGTGACTTTTCTCTATCTCCCCAGTATTTAAGTTCTGCAATGTTCAGAAAGAACAAATTTGATATATATCAACATATCAATTCATTTGCTAGCACTGCCTTAAGACTTGAAATACTAACAGCTATCTACTCATCATGATGTGGACTACCTAAAATACAGGGCTTCTGCTTTGTCCAAAGCTCAGGACCAAAGAATAGGGACCGCTTGATTTTGTACATTTGACTATTTGCAATTCCATATATTGGTGCAAATTCCTATCTTGAACCCTTCTTACAGTTATATAGAGTATTTATTTTGTAAATGGATGTAGGGAAACTTCTGCATGGTATAAATCAAATACACTGGCTGAAATCCAATCTGCAGTCAAGACAAGCTTTTTGTGTCTTGGAGAAACTGATTCCTCCTTTTTATTGCCTGCATTTTTAATGCATGATATTTATTTAAGTTTTTTCCCCTCCCCTTTAATGTTCATGAGGGATAAACAGCTATTTTGAATTGGAGCTTAAAGTTCAGAAGAACTGGATTCTGTTACTGCCTTTGTTACTGACTAGTGATGTGAAATTTTCTGGGTCATATAACGTCCTTCACATCAACATCCTTTGTTGTAAAATGAAGCTAATCCTGCTTTGAAAAATACTGAGGAAAAAAGTTGTACCCTTTAGAGAATGTATGGAGTTCTACCGGCATTCTAAGTCATCATTAAAAAAATACACGCGTTCCTAAAAGCAGTACTCGCTATTTATACTGTCAGAGCTTCAGATAGTACCCGTTAATTTTTGGAGCTCTTGTGTGATTATCCTTTTAGCAAATCATTCTGTGAATTTAACTGTTTGCCATATTAAATAAATACATATACAGAATTGATGCTATTTTGAGCAAAGATGTTTATGTCCAAGTGTTGAGCACAACATATATAATGAAAAGCGCACCTGTATTAGGAGAGAGATATGATTAAATAGCATTCCTAAATGTAGACAAGTATTTAAGTTGGTGTACATTAGTACGACTGAAGGCAAGACTAATAAAAGCAAGGGAAGGAAAGGTTTTTTTCTTATATTTAATACATTTGCAAGGCTACAAACAGCAGGAAAAGATTTGAAGGTTTAATATGGACTTGATATCTGCACAGGCTATTTGTAAAAGCATAGTCACCTAGCTTGTAAGAGTTCTGTTCTGTTAGAGTTCTCTTACAGCTGACTTTCTTTGGTATCTGTTCTTAGTCTTTCAGAACGAGAACACCTCAGGCATTCTGGGGTTTGAAATTTTTTTTTTCCCTTTTCTTTTTATAGTCTGTTTTGTGAATTGAGACTTTAACCTTTTCTTAAAAATTTGTACTGTCAGGAAGCGGCCATAACATTTGGTGTGGTTTGAAGACTAATGGGTATGTAACAGGTTTTTTTTTAAGGGTGCATGAAAATGATCTGACTGCAGTTGGTGGCTTGTAGCCTGGGTAATCTGGAGATCTACTTCTGCAGTGCTTCAAAGTGTTAAGAACCTCGCCATTAGCAACTCAGCAATTTGCACATTAGACAAATAATGTGCAGTGCTCTGAGTCATAGAAGAACAGTGACCTGGCACATCTTCGTGCCGCTCTGGTGTTGCATTTTATCTTCACATGAGCAGATTTTTCCTACTGAAGTGTTAAAGTCTGTTCTCAGAGAAGAAACTACATAAATGTTCATAGGATGGGGACCGTTTCAGTTCCAGATACGCTCGTCTCTTCTTCGTGAGTAAATTTAATCGAATGAAAAGACAAACCTAATAGTTTAACTAGAAGCACTCATAATATTATTACTTTTTAAAAGGCACTGCTGTAATGAAGTGGCTTTAAATTACTGAGTGGATAGATTGGGAAGCTTGTTCGTTTTAATGGCCGAATAGCAGTATGCTTAATTTCATTTGATTTCCAGAATGTGCTGCAAGATTTGAATGAACAGCGCAAAGGAAAAACCCTTTATTGTTAGTGTGATGCGGTCTCGTAAGTAGCCAGCTCAAACTGTCCGGCACTTGTAACATAGAAGTGCCCAGAAGTTTTGAATCACAGACACGATATCTGAATTTAACCATTAACTGAAGAACAAGAGAAGATGTGACCATCTGTTTTTCAGATGTTCTTCTTCTCTCTTTCCTCCTCTTTCCTATGGGATCTGTGAGAAACACAGGAATTTACTTGGATTGTGAGCCCTAATGTGAACTCAAGGAGAGGGGTGGTTTTTGCTACTGTCAATAGTTCCGTGCCTTTCATTCTTGCTCTCACTGTGCTCTTGCTCATGTCTTTCAGTTGTACTCGGCACCGCTGTTAAGATCAAAATCAGTCTTAACCTTTTGAGGCTTAAATGAAATCTTGTGCAAGAGTTTACAAGTGGAGCAAGCATATGTAAAATCATTAAAGACTTAAAAAAACCCAAACTGTTCTACCTGTAAAATTGTGATTTATCAAATGGAGAGTTGTTCATTGGTAGTTAGATGTTCTCATGCACATCTCTATTGAGAAAATCTAATGGATGATATTTTATTGTTGATGGGAGAATGTTGAACTCAAATGTTTCCTATTATTTATGCAGGTTTCTGTTTTCTGATGAGTCTTACAATAGTTATGATCGCAAAATGACTACCTAATTTTAAATCTGTGTATTCAAGCTGACCTTTTTCGTTAGGTTTACTTATATATTTCTTAATTTCTTTGCTAATTTTTCCATTAGAAATCAAAGATAGTATAAGGCCTCTTGAAGAGGGCTTTCTCACCAGTACGTGGCCTGATGATTAAATTGAGCATTCACCAAGAGGTGGGTTATCTAGATTGCAGTACATCTCCTTGATTCAGGTGAGGAATATCAATCAGGAGCTGAATGCGTCTTCCATATGGAAAATGTTCTTAATGCCCTTCTTTCTGAGCTGATTGCTATTGTATGGCTTGGCTTGTGTGACCCGTGTGAAGACAGGCATAGTGCCACCATATTCCATCACTAGTTTTTAAGCATTTTTAGGTGTTAAGAGGAAGGAAAAATTGACAAATGGCCCTTTTCTCACCAAAAAGAAGCTTTAGCTAGTAACTAGTGCAGCTTCAAGTTTGTGTGCAGTGTATTTGCTGTTGGTCGTACAGATTTAGGTAGGCCAAAATTATCTGCAGTGTATGTGCCTGCAACTTCTTGGCAACAGTCTCAAGAAACTGCTCTGTTTAGGCACAGGAGACTTGTCTCACAGACCGTGTTTCAGCTTCATTATGAATGAACCTTATTGCCGGCTTTAACTGTAGGCCGTGAAGTATTCGATCGTGTTCAGAAGGGCTTTGCCATGATGGGTCCAATTATTGGTGTTCACGCAGCAGGGTTTTCAGAAGTTAGTGAGAATTCTGTTTAAGTAAGAATCATCTCTGTTGTACACAGTGTAAAATATATCTTTAAAAAATATTTTCCCTATCATAACGTTTGTCCTGCAGCTCTGTGTTGTGTACACTATTGCCCCCTAAGATCTCCACAGGGAAATACTTGGTGTATCAGTATACAAATGGTAGGCAGAGAGGAACATTCAGCAGAACTTCAGAGGCAGGTCCCAGTGGTAATTCTCCTGAAAACCTTCCTGCTCTTGGTGTTTTCTCCCTTGAGCTGTCATCTCTGGAGAAATAAGACTAAAATTGTGTGCTGTAAGATACAACAGCAAGTGAAGCTGGTTATATAGTACAGGGTTTGCTGATTTGACTCCCACATCACCAATTTCCCAGGAGAAGGTTATTTGAAAAAGTGAGCATTTTCCTGAAATGGGAAGGTTAATACAGACTCTGACCCACATTCGGATTCAGCTGTGCGTGTTGTTCGAGAGGTTCATCAGACAGGTGGAAGTAAGACCATGAGTAGGCAGAGCTTGTTACCATATTCATAACCTTTCCTATGTACTTACACTTTGAATACAAAATGCAGTGAAACCACTGTGGTTAGAGAGCCCCAACAGAAAAGGTGGTTTAGGTGATGTAAGAGGTGGTGATAAGCTTTGTTCTTTAGGGGCCATTCAGCTCAAGCAGTTGAGCACAGACCTGTTAGAGCAGACAGGAGATGTGTGTGTCACGTACTGGTGGGTGAACTGGCAGTGTTCAGCACCAGTTAGGGTTCTCCTGATCCACTCTAGTGTCTTCCATTTACAAGCCCCATAAAACTTTTAATATTTTCCACTTGCTTTCCTAGAGGAAACTTTTTGCATCTAGCAGGGTGACTTTCACACCAATCAAGCGTTAGGTCTCAGTCTCCTTTTAAGAAATGGGAATGTTTGAAGATCATTGACTTGTGTGTGAAATTAGATTGTTTTATTTTTTCCCAAAAGAATAATATGTTAAACTCACAGCAGCATAGCTAGACTATAGCCTGTGGGTCTTGACCTACATTTTTTTACTCTACAGAGCATGAAATATCTTGTTATATGTGATGCAAAGTCATTGTATGATTAGAAATTATATGAAATTGTATGGTTCTGGTATTCTGGATGAAAAAGTGACTTAGAGTTAGATCCAGCTAATAATTATAGTAAGTAAAGATTCGATATATTGTAAAAGGAACTTAATGTTTCTTTTCAGTTTCCTTTCCACCTCATTGCTTTTCCTTTATTTTATTTTACTGTTTTACATTGTTATGTGATTTTTTTAATAAGCAGACTTGATATCACAGTACTTAAACTATTGTAAATATATGGAAAACTCAAGTTCTTCCAGCACTTTCTGCGATCTGGTGATGATCATGATGGATGTTTGAAACCCAACTTGAACACAACTAAATAATGCCTGAAGTTTCAGTACCTTTGAAAATCAAAACTCTCGTGCTTGTTATTTCCACCACTGTGATTAAATAGTTCGATTCCCACAACTGTGAATAGAAATCATTTGGTTGCATGTAAATTAAAACCCTTCATAATTTTATTTTCCCCCTCCCTGGCAGACTTTTGCTTATAAATAGGTTCAGTCTCTTACCACTGAAATAATCTACTGTATGTCAGGTTGTCAGGTTACTGTGTTTCGGTCCTGGAGTCTGAAATTTATAAACCCAGTGATACTGCTTTGAGCTACATTTATGGCTTTTGAACTCCACCATAACCCTTGAAGCTGTTTCCTTTAGTGCAAGAAGTTCTCTGCAGAAATACAGAGGTTGCTTTCTCTTGCCCTTTTCTGCATCCTGGAATTGAGAGAAAAATAAGCTTCAAGCAATAAATTCAAGAAATATGAGAAATCTTGAGTGGTATTTTGTGAATCTTTTACTGAAAAACTTGTTATATTTGATCCCTTATCTTTAAATTGAAGCCACTGGAAGATACGGGTGTAAATTCTCCCGAGTGTAGTCCTTGGTCTGTGAACGAAATGTCACAGTTATAAATGTGGTGGTTGTGCAACAAGTGACTTACAACACAGCCGTGGCACTAAATTTACCGAATGCTGCAAATTACATAATGTCTGATAATACATTATTAATGTGGTTAATGGTGATGAAGGTTAAAACATGGGAAAAAAAGACAAAGAACTCTAAGCCTGATGAAAATAAAAACATGTTTTTCATATGTCTTGGAGAATGTTTTGATAAATTGACTAAAGAGATGAAAACTGCAACAGTTACTGTTGACCAAATAATTCTAGAGTTGTCACATTTGCAAGAAGTGAGAAGTTTCCTAAGGAATCCTGAAATAAAAAGATGTCAAGGTGAGAGAAATCTCACAGTTTCTGGTTTTTGTTACCTTGACTCTCTAATCTACAATCATTGAGCTTCTCAGAAGTAGCCTAGAAGTAGAGGATGTTTTAAGTTGTGTAATACTTTTGTCTTTGGCCGCAATCCCGCTTTAGAGAATTCCTGACAGATCTCCTGTGTATTATCGTCTAAGTTCTGATGAGGATCAAGAGGACAATACAACTATCTTTCACAGAGCAGTTATTTTCTGCTATTTCGCCTTGCAGACGGAACGTGAAAGTGAACGGGCTCTTAGTGAAGGGAGGGTGCGTGTACGTCTTGTAAGCCTTAACGTGTTCTGCTGGGGGTGTGTAGAGCCGTACTGGGAATCTAGGGATTTGATAAAGCCGTGAAGACAACCTCTGAATTGCGTGGGACGTGGTTATTTTGTGAATCCAGGAGAATAAAAACTGTCCTTCAGAATTCTGCCTCAAGTGTCAAAGTAGCAGTATCTCAGCATCTCATGATCAATGGAGTTGTCCTTTTTTCCCAGTGAAAACATATTTTGTACTGTGCTGAGATATAGCTAAATTAATTAAGTGCATAGATCATCTGATCCTAAAATCATATTATTATGATATGTAAGAAAACAATGACACTCAATTTTGATTGATTTGTTCAATATATTTGGATGGATCTTTAGCTTCTCTGAGTTGGCTTTGCTCTACTGAATTCATTAGAACTACTTTGATTTATGTAGTGCTCAGTAGCTCTTGGTTTTTTTCTTCTCAGAGCTCTTGTTTGCAGGGTTTTTTTGTGGAAGGATGCATTGTGCTGGCAGAAACTAGTTCTACAGTAATGTGAAATTTCTCCTGTATGTAGTTTGCACTCTGTAAGTCCCCAGACTTATGACTCATTGAAATCCATGGCACTTGTGTTCCTAATAATTTAGGAGATATAACAACAAAAAGCCTTTTAAAAAGAAAGGCAAACGTTAAAAAGACCTCACAGGTTTTGGGTTTTTTTGGCAGTAATATGAGGTATGGAGTACATACTGTAACCAGATATGGAGACCGTGATGCTCTTGATTGAAGTCAACTCTTTTATTCCTTGTACATGACTTAGCAATTTGAAAAATATTTGACAATCTCAGCTTCGCTGGTAGGTTCGCGATGTCGTACTATCGTGTGTGCACAGGGGTGTACGTGGTGTCATTATACTGTGTAGAGGAGCCTTTAGTTAAGAAAAATAGTACGTGCCAATGAGAATTGACTGCACGTCTTTGGGAGTTTAATTGCTACTGGAGCGTAATGTATTGCCCCTTCAGTGCCAGAATTAAGCTGTTTCTACTACACTTTAAGCTAAAGAAGGAGCTTTGTAAATAGAGCATTCAGCTGTAACTCTTAACAACTGAACAATAATTTAAAAAACTATGTAAGGTCCGTACAAATGCTGTATACTTGTGTTTGTGCCAGAAAAATGCTATAGACATAAATAAAGTTAAAAAAGAACCTTGGAGCCCTTACAAGTGTTGCTCGCAGAGGTTTTCAGTGCGCTGTGCTATCAATTTTCACCTTCATGTTTACTTCAAACTTATCCCCTTTACCATAAAATAAAAAGACGTGTCGCTGAATGAGTGTCTTGAACAGAGATTGTAGCTGTGTATAAACAGGTGTGATTTTACCTCATTTTTCAAATTCTTCCTCTATAGGTATCAAAATTGCTCCTTCTGATAATACAGTCAGGCTTAGTGAAATAGCTGTATTGTTGATCATGGCTATAGTTTTCTATCGTAAATACAAATTCTTGATGCAGAAATAAAAGCCAAAGCGAAAAAAAAAAAATACTTTTTTCTCCAGAAAATGTTGCAAGTATACTTCTTTAAAATTATTTTTGCATAGTAAGATACCAAGGCGTTGCTGCTTTGCCCAAAGCTAGTTCTCTTGTACAGCAATTTGATAAAGAAGATAAAGGGTGCCCATGAAATTTTACAAGAATACCAAGTTCTTATGAAAATCAAGAAGAGAATTTTGAGCTGTCTCATTTTTAAGTCTGACTTTTCATTGTAATGCCACCAATAAATAACCAGAGTCTTTTTTGGCTGATAAATTCAGAGGGAGCTGAAGGCGCTAACAAAGACTCTCAGCACTTGAGGAGATAAGGCTCTTGAACTATATACATTCTAAAATTATGAATTAATTTTCAAGAAAAGATACTGTTTTGCACATTGCATCTGCAGAAAAGATCTGAAAGTAGCCAGGGATGTTTTGTTGACAGAATGGTTTGAATCATTTGACAGATTTTTTTTTTATCAAGAGAATAAAATTAGAGATTCAACCAAATTAATTGTGTTTTGTTTTGTATGTAAGTCCTGCCTGACAGGGTATATTCAAAGAAAGAGGAAAACACTCTGGATATAAAAAATGTGTCAATTAGAAGACAGGAGCATGAAGTCTCCGTAACAAATTGTTCACTAAAGGGTAAGAAGTGAGTTTCCAATGTAGATAGCTTCATTAAAGATACTTTTTGTTTTGATAAAATTATTTCCTTTTTTTTTTTCATTGGGAAATCTTGACAGCAACGACAACAGCAAAATATCTTTTCTGTGCTGTTACTAGTTTCAAGTACTTTTTCCCAATACATACAAAGGCAGGGCAAAATTCGAGGGAGAATGCTGAATGCTGAGGGAATGATTAGATGTTTTGATCATTCCTTTTCAATTGCAAGCAGAGCCATTTCTTTGAGCTTCTTTTCAGTTTGAGATTAAGTACTTTAGAAAAAATACAGCAACTCTGTAGATGGTAGATACTTTGTAGGCAAAAAAACAACTGAATATTAAAATGTATTTTATTGAACCAGTTGAAGTTGTAAAGGAAGAAACTGGAATTGCCACCCAACTTAAACCTCACCAAGATACTTACTGGCCTTGCAGAATGGGGTACTCATATATAAGAGAACAGTGAAGATGTTAAACAACCTCTGTAAACATACTGAGTCTGATTCTTGTTTGAGTTGTATTATGCCGAATAAAAATGTTAAGATTTACAGCGGTATCTCCAGAATCATAATTGGATGTACAGCATTCAATTAAGGAAGATTTCTAAGGAAGCTTAGAGAACGACTATTATTATTATTACTACTAGTACTTCATCATATAATAGACAGTCTTTTCCTCCCTGTTCTGCAGACCATCTGTTGCCTTCCTCTTTCCCAGATTATGTCTATTGATTACACAGGTACAGAGTCCATGGGATGTAAATGAGCACCTCTGCTGGTCCTGCTGATGTTACTGAGAGTGCAGGGTAGGGATTGAGGTGGAACTGATACTTCTGTAACCTTCTGATGAAGATACACCAGTGGTTCCATTGGGTTTTTTTGCTGTGACTTCTGTTTTTTGGAAAGCTGACATGCATATAGTCTTGCATTTACTTAATGGATTATATTCTAGGTTGAATTTGCCCTCTGTGGAAATAAATCAGCATTTGCAGCGTTCTAGGATTAAAGCTTACCAGTACTTTGTAGTATTTTATAGACTCTGACACACGTGTTTGTGGTTTGAAATACCTGGTGCTGTGGTGGATGGGTGTTGTCCATGACTGGCTTGCACAAGAGAATTTTTGTGAGCAAATTTTTTTGCTTCATCACTCCTGGAAATGAGCGTGTAGATGGCATCAGTGAAACTAATTCAGATCTGAATCGTACACAGTATCAAAGTAAATAATTCTGGATCCTCCTGTCTAGTAGGGGAAAAGAAAAGCTGAAGCAAATGACTTGGTTCTGCAGTGACCACAGCATCAGTCTAGATTGCGCGCCAGAGCAGAAGGGGACAGTTAGAGATACGGTGGTCAGCAGGCTCAGTGTGAGTGAATTGCTGTGGCCAAGAAAGCCAACAGGATGTTGGGTGCATCAACAAAGGCACCACCAGCAGAGGTAGAGAAGTCACTATCCCACTGTACTCAGTGCTTGTTAGACCACACCTGGAATACTGTGTGGAGTTTTGGTCCCTGCTATGCAAAAAAAAATGTGGACAGGCTGGAGAGGGTCCAGAGAAGGGCCATGAAGATGATCCAGGGACTGGGAAGCTGTCATGTGAGTAAAGGATGAGATAACTGGGCTTGTTCAGTCTGCAGTAAAGGCAGCTCAGGGGAGACCTTATTGCCATGCTCCAGTATTTAGAAAAGGGCTACAGAGAAGCCTGAGGCTCCCTTTTTACAAGGAGTCAGGGGGATATGATAAGGGGTAATGGGTGCAAGCCGCTCCTGGGGAGATGCCCCTTGGACACAAAAGGAAGATTTTTCATACTGAGAACAATCAGCCCCTGGAATAATCTACATAGGGAAGCAGTGGATTTTCCCCAACACGGGACACAAGATTCAGCTGGACAGGGTGCTGGGCCATCTATACGGAACAGGCTTTTGCCAGGAAAGATGGGACCAGATGATCCTTTGGATTCCTTCCAGCCTGGGATTCTCTGATTCCATAATACAAAAAGCCAGAGCAGGAGGGGAGAATTTCAAAATACTGCATCGAAGTAGTAAGACAAATGTTTGAACTGTAGATATATGCAGCCATCCGATACGTAACATAAGCCACTCTCAGTTAATTACACTTCTAAATTTAAACACAATATCATTACTGCTCTTCTTTATTCTGAATTCAGTAACTAGGCACTAGTTTATGATACTTGAACATCTCAGTAGAACGAGAGACTGTTTCACTGTATATCCGTGTACTTCATCCTTGTGTCTCTAATTACTCGCATTTGCATTGTGTTACCGGTGTTTTTCTTTTCCTAAGACATGAGGGTGATTAATATTTTGACCCCAGATTATGATAATGAACTATTAGGTAAATTCATCAACAAGCAAATTTCTCTCATTACTCTTTCATACATTGATACATGAAAAGAAATGCATGAAGGTACTGTAAGAGTCATTTTATACTATGGGAGTTAACAGCAAAACCAAATTATTATTTTCTGAGGTTTAAAGCATCTTTCAGCTGAGAAGAACCCAGATTACTACTTCCAAAATTAAGGCTTTGGACCGTATGCTCAAAGATTTGCAGTTTTGAATGGACACAGTCTCCAAAACTGCAGAACTTCCTTGTCTCCAAATGCTTTAAAGCAGTGTTTGTGGTATAGGTTATGGTTTTATATTGCTGTTTTGGAGTCCTTGCTTACAGAAGAGTGTGAGAAGTAGTTTGTGTAATCAGATAACCACTATTTCAGAGATGTGTGGTTTACGTTATAATATTTTTCTGAGCTAGGTAACAGCAAGGGAGAGACATCTACAAAGCATAACTTCCATCGAGGAAAAAAATCTCAACTGTTTCCCACAACTGCAAAACTAAATTGATAATAAATACTGCTATGAAATTTCCTATTCCAGCTTTTATGTGCAAATAAGCTGTGACAATTGTTTATGCAGTCAGGCTGATAAAGCCTGCTGAAGTCAGTGCTCCCTTTGAGGAGGGTGTGCTACAACTCCGTGTCTGAGCGCCAGGCAAGCGCTGGGGTTGGTTTTTAGGAACACTGGCCCTGGCAGCCTTTTGCTTTAAAAGGAACAAGCAAACAAAATAGTGCCTGTTTTGAGTAATGCTTCTCTTTAGATTTCAGATTATCCATTAATTTTGTACCAGAATAAGGTGTTTTTTAAGACTTTATGTTCAAACAAGTTCATGATGTTGGCTTTTAAATTTTTCTGTAGAAGTTTAATTCTGACAATGAAGAATAGGTGTATTGCACTAGCCAATGTACCAGATTATTGAGAAATCCTGAGTCAATGAACAGAATTCTGTGGAGTTTTGTCACAAGTCTGATGAGATGTGTTGCTGTTCCCTTCTTTACCGGTCACACTGTTAGCCTTTCCCCCATTTGTCTGCGTCATTAGGGGAGGTACAGGTGAGATTCCCTCCAATTCTAACTGTTAATTCACACCTTCTAACTTAAAATACCATTTTTCTCAAAGTTTTTATTTTTAATCTTATGTATTTCCTGGCATATTTCACTGAGTATAATTGCTTATGAAGTGTTTAACCTTACTTGTAATAAAGTATAAAACCTAATCCCTTGACATTAAACTAAGTCCCTTTAATCTCCCGACATTAGGCCGTACTTGTGATTGGTGAAGCATCAAGATAATCTTTGCAGCATTTCTGGTCTCTGATTTGTCTGGTCTGCTGAACTATTGACTATATTCATTTTAACATGTTACGTGCATTAGAAAATCAATGTGGCAGAGCAGATGGGAGCTTTTAAACTGATCTGTCCTCTGTGACCAAAATGTTTAGTTTCAGATCTTCTGTACTGAAATGAAAAGAATTGTAGGAATAGAGGATAAACTGGGCATATGTAAATACTTATTTTAACATTTCTATTTATTTTGCTTTTCAACAAGAAGCACATGTTGTATTAGCTATTAGAAAAGTCTGCATTATGTTTGTGCGATTCAGGTCTGGGGTGGGGGGGAATGACTTGTCCGTTAGTGACAGGAGCAGCTTGTTTTTGACTAGGTTACGTCATAGCTTGACACTGAATAACCTTCTTGCTATCATGCTGCGTTTTGAACCGTATCAATAGATGGGCCTTCGAAACTTTGTCAGTATTGATTTTTCTAATGTGTGTGTATGTTAAATGGATCAATATTTAGCAGATCGGATGAGGTCAAGTACAGAGAACATGATGAAGCTTCTCTATGCAGAGTTGGCCATCTGAGAGATTAGACATGCAAGGAAACAACGGCAGGTGAAGTGATGGTGGAGTATGCAGATACAGGGAAAGAAAGGGAGGAATCGGAGATAATTAACACTGCCAAGGTTCAGAGGCATGTTTAGGGTTTATTTTGCACAACTTTCTGCATGGTTTTTTTGGGGGGATCTCAGTATTAGGCTCCTGCTGCAGAGTGTTCAGACAAGGTTGAAACCCCCTTTGCTAGATGAGGTGATTGGCGGTGGCCGTGTGATGTCTGGTTCCTTCCCATCAGAGAGGAAGGCTTGTCTACACGGGTCACTGTTTTGAAGGCTTTTTGTACGCTGTTGGTGGTACTTGCAGTGTATGTTGAGGGTGCATGGGTTAAATGCAGCAGCTCTGAAGGCCCAGGATAAGCAGACTGTGTGTAACTTTACGTAACCGTTTTATGCCAGTCAGCCACATCCAGACTTCAGACAAGGATGTTGTGAATTTGCCACTGAAACTCTATGATGTGTTCTGTGCTCCGAATGTAACATTATGGAAGAAAGTCAACAAGTACCTTGATTTGTTAGGAAGGAAACTTCTTCTGTTTCCATTTTGGAATAATACTAAACATAGCTTTGTAGTTTTCCATCAATAATATTTTTAAATCCTAAGGGAAATATCTTTATTGTCTAAAAGCTGAAAGAAAGAAAAACGTACCCACTGAACCGATGACCAACTGAAATGCAGATCTTTTCCCTACTCATAAGTGACAATAGATACATCACAAATTACAGAGCTGACTGATTTGAACAGCATTTTGAGTGCTACTCTATGGAATTGGTGAAAACTTTAATGTTTAAAATGACAGCACCCTCTCGGCCTGAGGAAAGAAATAGGCTATTGTCCCTTTTTAAACGGATTGAGAAATGTTATTTAATAAAATAAATTAAGTCAATTGCTACTCTGCTTAGTAACATAATAAAAATAAACATAAGACATTTTGAAATTGAACTAGTTAATAATATCATCTTATTAGAATTTGCGTTATAAGCAAATTAAATTAGTTTAATGGGGAAATGTAATAGTAGTCTCTAGATTTTTCCTGTTAAGTTAACTTTGTATACTTTAATGAATACCTTAATTAGGCACCTTTATTGATGCAGACATTTCAGAAATAAAATTTGGTTCTATATTCTCCTTCACCAGCATCCATTAAAATAAAAGTAATCCCGTAATGACTAAAGGGCAATTATTTTGAAAACTTCCTGTGCCTGCTGAAGGGCCTTGGATGCACTGGCTCATCTGTCAGTACGCAGCGATGTTAGGACTTCCGTAGGCATATAACTGTACTATTTATTTGTTACTAATTAAGGTGACTGAAAGTTCTGTAAGCATATTGCCATTAGTCTGTTAGGCTATGTATATAGCATGTGTGTGTATGTCCTTAAAACAGGATGAAAACCTTTTGGAGTTGGTTGTTTTAATCAGCAATTATGGCATATTAGATGTAGAATATGAGGCTATTGGATTATTACAGTCTGTGCACTGTGAAGGGAGAATTGATTGACTGAATAGATCTGAGCACATTCTGTCAAAAAAAGCGACCATATGCCATGAATGTAGTAATTTATGTCGTGGGACTTGTGGATTTAAGGGCTTGTGCTTTGGGAGAAGTAAATGTGAGTTGGTTTCTTTAAATATCCCTTAATGCTGTGAGAACTGTGCAGTCAAGCAGCTTAACGCAGTGAGTTGTCATCATGTCTTCCCTCCGTGAGAGCCATAACGAGGGGTGTATATATAACTAAGCACATGTCACGCATGTCTTCAAGGTTCAAACTGGTAGGAGAACACCAGGGTCCAGTGCAACATGGCAAACAGTAGCAAATGGGCCAGGGGAAAAGAGGGAGGAGCAACATCATGCATCTTGAGACATCTTAGTCTAACAAGGACATACTTGTATAATTAACAGGTGAAACAACCTTCTTTTTTTTTTTTTTTCATTAGGAGAGTGGCCGGTAATCTGTTGAAGGAGGAAATGGAATGCTTCTCAGAGGAGATGGGCATGTTAAAGCTGTCTGGACAACTCCAGAGACTTCGAAGAGAAGACTAGCCATAAAAGCTAAAACATTCCAAGGTGGTGAGGGAAAATGGGTAAGTTCAAATCCAAATCTACATGGGAATGCAGACCACGGAGTACTCCTAATTGTATTCTCTGATGGAAACATTCCAGGAGAAGTTTTTTCCTGTGGGTGACTTTTTTGACAGAGGTGTCTGAATGAGCAGAATCTGACACATAAGGAATACACAGAGACTGCAAAAACTATTGTTTAAATTTCTTTCATAGTCTCCATAAGGGATCACAGTTCTTCATCTCGAAAGTTTAGTACGAGTTGTCTTGTAGCTTGCTGCGAGGGTGATTTTTCTTTGGAGGATAAATACCTTCAAAATGAGCTGGCACTCCTTTCCAGGTGTTTTGTTCATTTTGAAAACTTTTGGCGTTTGCAGAAAGTTAATGCTGAAATCATTTCATATGCCTTATGAAGAGTGTTTATTCTTCAGATTTGAAGTAGCTGCAACGAATTGTGTGTTGCCCACATGTGGTTTCTGTTTCTGAAACAGTCACTTAAAAGAAGCTTCAAAAGTAGCACCTTTACGTACCCGCAGTGAATGAGATTCCCTTTCTCTGTCATACCTGTGATTTACCGATTCCAACCGTGGTTTAGATAAGCTAGGTGAAGCGAGCTGTCTTGTAGTAATGATTAAAAAGAAGAAAGAAATAGAAATGCCTCCTACGAAACCTTGGAAAATGCAGCAGTACATTGCAGTGAGAGTCTCAAATGCCATAGTGATGGTTTGTCTAAAGTGTTATTACAGAACACTGGGCTATTGCTGTAAAAATGCTTTCTTTATAATCGCAAACTTCAAGACAATGCTGCAAAAATATTTCGCTTGCTTTAATTATCTGTAGTCATGTGAAATTTCTAAATATGAGATACTATAATCCTTTTACTTAGTTTTTAATTTACAATATTGCTTCTTGACATTAAGCTGTTAAACCCATGTATTATAAGTTCAGAATAACTTATTTTATGTTCTGGCACTGAGCTAGAGTTCTTGCCTTGTCTACTAATGTTGAATAATGGAAAATAATTAACTTTAAATTAAAAGTGTTGCTTTTTATTATGTGACAGTATTAGTTATAATATGGATTTCAAAAGACATTTTTAAGTGCAGGCACAAATCAATTATACGCAAAGAATACATTATCTCTACTGTAGAAAGTCATATTTGATGAAAAGCGTGTTCGCAAAGCGCAGTGCCATTTCTGTCATAGACCGAGATGTTGGCTGAGTGTATTGGAGATGAAGATACTCCAGGTAGTTGTGGTGCTGCTCAAAGTCTTCTCGACAGCCTGGAGAAGTGGGCCAACGAGAATGTTGCAGAGTTCACCAAAAGGGAATCTGAAGTCTTGTACATGGGAAGGAGTAATCCCGCGCGCTGGTACAGACTGGGGGCTGACCAGCTGTGGCAAGCAGCTTTGCAGACAACTGGTGGCTGTATGGTCTGTGGGCCAGCAATCTGCCCTTGCAGTTGAGGTGGATGACGGCATCCATGGCTGTGTTAGGAAGAGCATTGCCAGCAGATGAGATTGATCCTTCTGCTCTACTTGGCGTTGGTGAGGCACGTTAGTGTGCTGTGTCTGGTTCTGTCGCATGGGCAGAGGCTGAGAAGGCTGGGGTTGTTTAGCCTCAAAAAGAGAAAGCTGTGTATTAATATCAAATTGGATAAAGATGGCGTGGCGAGAGGTGGTGGGACTAAACCTAAATACAAGATGTTCTATGTAAACGTAAGACTGTGAACTTCTTTCTGCTGAGGATGGTCAAGTTACCCACAGAGTTTATGGTCTCTACCTTTAGGAACAGTCACAACTTGACACTTGATGTTTTATTTAGGACTCTTAGCTTGAGATCAGATGTTCCAGTAACATCTTGGGAGACCACGGGCAACAGATGGAGAGAATCCATTTGTTCTTGGGTGAGGAGAGTGATATGTGGAGGATACAGCCCTTGTGGACTTCTTCCTGGGAGGCCTTAGAGAAGAGCTGGTAGTGTCATTTGTGAATTCCAGTTGTTTTAGCAAGAGTTGTGTGTTAAATGGACAGTTAAAAAACGTATATATGAAGTACAGTGCTTTGCTTTTTGTTTCATTTATGTATTTTTCTTTGTAATTGTGTTGATATTTAAAATGCACAGGCGTTACAATTCTTTTTAGGCAATACTTTTGCTAGTGACAGAAATCTCTAGTGACGGTTGCTATAAAGTTGATGTTTCTAACTGCTATTTATGAGTATCATTGGTAAGCTGTAACTCTGAATGTAAATCACAATTACTGGGAAGTTTGAATGGGAAGTCTCATTATTAAATAGAAGATGATTTATGAACAACTGAAAGGAGTATAATTTTTTTAATCATCTTTATTTTCCAGGGCAGAGAACAAAAAGGTCAAATTACTTGACTTCTGTTTGTTTCTAGTTTTAGTTTTTTCTCTCTTCTTTTTCTTCTTTTTATTTGGGAGTTTGTGATGCACAAAGGAAGAGAATTTTTTGCAGAATTTTTAGGTACTTTTGTGCTTTCTTGTGAAAAAAGAGGATCCTATATGGAGATCAGTGCCTTTTCTTTGTACCATAGTTACCATAGCGAGCATATCATATACATTCAGATTGCTTTAGATCAGTACAGAACATTAATAACCCATCAATTTAGAGACCATTTTTCCTATGAAAACAGAATGTCCATCAAATGTAACATTATTCCACGTTACATAAGCGGGTTTGTGTAAGTCGAATGCAGAGTAACATCTGCAATGTTTTTTCCTACAGCAATCAATATTGTGTCCGCAGCGTTGCTTTTCTCTGCAGATCTGTTGACAGGAAATTCTTCGGGGCTGTTTCCCGTTGTCAGTGCCACTGAAGCAGCTCACCTGGTGGCTTTTCAGAATAGGGAAGGGCAGTGATTTAACAGCAGCGTTCTGTCTCCCTGTGGATATTGTCAGATGAACCAATGATCGGACTGTCAGCAACCATGTTCCACTGTTGTATCTATGCTGTTTTAGTTGGGATAGTATTATTTTAGGGGGAAAATTGAGGAATACAGCTCTAGCCAAAGATAATAGAATCTTTGAATTAGGTGATAACTCAGATAAACATACCAAATACTATTTTTTGCACCATGGTGTCTTTTTTCTGTTCAGCAACAAAAGTTACTTTTCATTCTTACTTAGCATTAAAATGAAATAGTTACTCTGTATGTGTCTTGAATATTTCTCAAAAGTTTATGGAGTGTTTCTAGGAAATTGAGAAATGGAAGCCCAAAATATTTCAATAGGATCAATTTTGGAAGTTTATTCATGTATATTAAATATTTGCATATATGGCCCTTCAGATACAAAGAATGGTATTCGTTTCAATCCACACATAAAATACAGCAAACTGTAGCCAATGGTAGTTCTCCATCACAACCTGTACCTTTCTTGGGAATGATGCTTGATAATGAGGATGGGCTTCGCAGAGGGAATGCTGGATGTGAATCCCCCGGGAAAATAAAGGGCTGGGTTGAAGTCTCACAAAGCTACTTTAAGCTGTACCAGCCCGCGGGACTGTCGGGAAGGGATGATGCTCAAGCTGTCCCAGGCTATTAGGGTAATATTCCTTTTCCAACACATCTGAAATACAAACCGGTTCTTCTCAGCTTTCTTTACTGTGTTTGCAGGGATATTCCCAGGAGCAGGTAGCTAAGTTACTTTTGGCAATGGTGACAATCATATATCAACTGCAGTAAGCATAAAAAGTTGTGGCTCTTCATGCACTCATGCAAAAAGTCTTCACGCTGTGGCTCAAAAGTAATTTCTTCTGTGAAACAAGGGATTTCCCTCTTCTCCCAAAATAATAAAATTCAAATAAGAAAAAGAATCCCTGGCCCCTGATTTTCTGCTGCAGCGTACTCTGAAGTCATTTAAACTTACACACTCCAAGGTCAAACTTGTTATTAAATGCTGTCAGAGCAAAAGCATTTACTTGGGTGAAAAAACCTTAAAAATAAAAATCCAAGCAATGAAAAATTGGGCCCAACAGTATTCTCTGATAGAGGAAAGTGTTTTGTTCTGCCGAAACGTGAAATAGCACATTGGACGTTTTCAGCAGAGAGGTGCTGCCTTAGAACAAAGATTGCAAACGAAAGGTAATGCTGTGTGCAGCTGCTGTCCAGCCCTGTGGTTGAATCAGTCCTAACTTTAGTTATTCCTAGGGATGTTTAATTTTTGGTAGTAGATGACAAATGTTAAAATTTCCATCAAATTGGACCGATCCAGCTATTTGCAGGGGGAAGTATTATAATTGTCTACTAATTCTCAGTGCATAGACAATTCTTGGGAAGTAAAAATGTCAAGGCTTTCAGAGGGGGGTTCTCTCTGTGCTTAAAAGAGATAAGAGGGAGACAGAATCACACCTATTTTCAGGCACCAGTGATGCCACTAAGATCAGAGTGTGCTCCAGTGCCATCTGTGTAATGAGTAGCTGTACGGTGGCTCAGCTTCTCTGTGGGACCTTAGTGACCTATCTGGTATTAGTTGGGGTGAATCCCTTGGATTCAGGACAATGGGACTGTCTTCTGTTCTGAAATGGCACTCAGTCCTCCTTAGAGTTTTAGGGTTTAATTTATTTTTATCTATTTGCGTGGTCTTGCCAGAGGTGGAGTAAGGTTATAATGACTGGAATTTTAATTTTAGTTTTGAAATTTAAATGTAAATCACTTTCTCCTAGTGACAGCTAGGAGGCATGTCGGTTACTCCCTGTAGCACCCTGTTCCAGGAGAAAGGGAATTTGGAAAAGAAGCCTGCTAGAGAATGAGGAAACGAGACTTGGTTTTGTGCGGAGTTGTGAAGGTGTTAGTACGCTCAATACAGGCAGTCATTGAAGGAAGAGAGGGGTTGCACATAGAGAAATGTGAGGGCAGCCAGGAAAACTCTGTGGGAAGGAAAGGACCAAAAGGAAAATGTGTGGCACTAGGGCAGGGAGGACATGGGGCCGACGAGGAGCCATTTACGATTTTGGATACCGTTTTATCATTAATATTTTATTTCTTTTTTTACACCACCTCCTTCCATGCTTTGTGGTGAAGGTACTGATGGAGTGAGAGCAGTCCATGGAATACTTGGTATGTTTTATGTAGTGTGCTTTTTATTCCCATTGGCAGTTGCGTTGCTAACCAGAATGGTACGTTGGCCTTCACAATTGTAAATGTGTGTGGAAGGAAAAGAACACGTGCTCCCAGGGCTCACGTGTTCGTCATGTCTGACAAGTAGACTTTTGAAGTGACTGACGCTTTATGCTGAGCTAACGTATACCATGATCACTTCTCTAGCTGAATTCTATTTATGCTTATTATTTATCCTGAGAGTTGTAATTCTCTACCAGAACCTTGGCATGCAGACTTTTTAATTGTTGCTTTTTGTTCTCAGGCATTAGATAAATTACAGCTTCTTACTTCTGAGGGAAGAAAAGACTTCCAAGTTACTCAGAATGTTACACAAGAGTATCTGTGCATCATCCTTGAGAGTTAGTGGGAGCTGGCTGAAATACCAGGTCAAAAATGTAAAATGTGGCTTCACTCTCTGCATAACACAGACAGCAGGACTCGGAGTTTGAACCATTTGTGCTGAATTGGGAGTAACTGCAAAAGAATAAAACGGAGTTTTTGTGATCAGTAAATTGCCGTCATGTTCACGGAATGTCACGGACTAGAAGCAGAGTGTCAAGTAGCCTTTAGCTGTAGCTCTGAGCAGAGCTGTAATCTCATCACCAAGTATAACAGTTGATCCTGAAAAATTAGTCTTACCTAGAAATGCAAGTGCTAATTTTTGAACAACTTTTTCTCTTCTCTATCAGCAGATCAATATTTACAGCATGTACAACTTAAGTAATATATGCAAATTATTCCCTTCTGGCTTCCTTTTTATAAGGTATGAAACATCTTGAGGGATCATGTAAGACTAACAAATTATAGTGGAGCTCAGGAAAATGAATACCTGTTAAAGCAATACATCCTGTATGGGGTATGTTTGCGTGTGGAAGGTGTCAAAAACTTGAGCGTGAGATCAAGTGAGTAGATACGCGAGGAAGTATTAAACTCCTCATTATAGCAGTAAGGTATTTTTACCATACAGAAATAGAAAATACTGAATATGCTTTAAAGCAGATTCCTCCATCCTTGGATGACAGAGCATCACACAAGCTTCAGAGTATTTTGATCTTTATTTTAGAAGCTGCCATTTGAAATATGCTTTTCAAGTCTTTTGTTTTACACAAAGACTGAAGATCTCTGTATTTCTCTAGGTTCCCTGGTACTTGGGATATTTAGAGATCTGATGCTACAACATGGCACAGGAGTGTTACAGATTTATTTAGTTCCTTCTCTGCCATTGCTAGCACCGTTCACTGTACTGGGTACAGGCACCGAAATCCAGTAAGAATGCAGTAAATTAAGATAAGCAGGAATGTGTGAAAAGATTCATGTCTGTTCTAATGTCACTGACTTGAGTTAGAACTAAAGATGAGAAGTTGTCCCTGCTCACTGCAGGGAGGTTGATGACTAGATGACCTTTAAAAGGTCCCTTCCAACCCAAAGCATTCTGTGATTATATGAAGTGAATCCAAACTTGTTTGAAATTAAAAAAGAAAACAAAAGCCCCAAACCACAAACTGAAAAGCGCAGGCTTTCTTGATGCAAGGTATTTTCCTTGCCTGAAAACTTTGTAACAGTAGCTGTAGAAAATGGAGGAAGTTGTGTTTCATTAATGGAAACGGGAAGTCTCAGGTTAGGTTACTCATTAATTCTTGCAGAGGTTTTTAAATTAGATTTTTGTATGTTTATGGAATTTTTTTTTAGTCTGCATTTGTAACCTGATCTGGCTGCCGTGAAGTCTTGTGTTATTAGTGGCTGGTCTTAGGTGTCCCATTTTGAGTAGTTGAATCAAAACCATTCATCAGCTTACAAAGTCGTATAATTTGAAAATGTGTTAGCTAACAAATCAAAACTCGTAAATCATGACGGAGAATTTTTTTAGAGTGGATGTTTGGTATGATCAGCTAATGTGTTTTTAATTATGATTATCCTTGCACAAAAATGAAAATTGTGTTCTACTTTGTTAGCTAGAACACATAAATTAAAACACTTGATGACATGATTTAATCAACATAAAGTAAGAGCAAGTCATTTTCCTCGAGTTTGAGAAAAATACACTGGAAATACATCTAAGTAGCAGTAGCTACTGTCAGAAGAATTCTCTGCAGTCAGTGTAAGGTTGTTCTCTTTAAGGATTCAGGATATAAAATGAAGTAATTGTACCTCATGAGGAAATTGTGCTACTCGTCTGAATTCACATATCCTAGTAGTTTTACAGAGGTGTTAAGCTCTACCTGGGCCATTTCCAGAAGAAGGGTCAGGTTTTAATTAGATTGAAAGATTCAGATTGCAGCGTTGTTAATAAATGTCTTTCATATTTGCCATATGTTGCTTATTGGTGAGTACTCTTCCTAACGGCAGACGATTGCAATGTGTCCATCCATAAACTGCCTTATCACAGTGAACTGAAGTAATTTAACCATAATTTTCCCTTTTTCTCAAAGGAGCCACTCTTTAAATCAGTAAAGAAAAATGTGTAGGGGGAAAATGTAACAGCCTTATGGATTGCTTTGTTATAGGACGCCTTTCAACTCACAGTGAAGTGTTCTTAGTTTTAGAGTAGCTAGCAAGGTAAGGGTTTCTTCTGCATGTATTTGTCTCCCCAGCTCACAAGCAGTAGCAGTGTGTACCTGTGGATGTAGCTGTACCAGCACAGCTTTGTCACCACAGACACTTCGGCTGAAATTCTGGTCGGTAAGCGTGAGTCATCCACCAGTATCCTTCAGCTGGTTTGCAATGGGATTGTTTACCAGAGTCCATTTTCTGTTAATTTTTAGCCTGTCTGCGTAGATCAGCCTCCCTTACAAGAGCACTTAAAATGTGTTCCGCTTTAAGCATGATCTTTTACCCAGTGGTGCGCGTATGCTCACATACTGTGCTGGCCAGAAGTCTTGGTGCTAATGGAGGTGATGTTTTGTTGTTGAGCTGTGAACACCTGCCAGTTAGGAAACGAACTGAGCCCATCAACTCATTTCACAGAGGCCAGCAAACAGCTGTCAGATGCCAATGATAGAAGCTTTACAATAGCAATCAAAATTCCTGTGAAACTGCCCAGAAATGGTTCTGAAGGAGGGAAAAAAAAAAAAAAAAAAAGAAAAAAGGTCATATGAGCAGCAGTGTTGGAAGAGGAGCAGCTGTGTCAGCAGAAAGAGCAGTGCATTGGGTTTGAACGGCTTGAGCAGGAAGACAATATGCTTTGAGATAATAGCAAATGAGCCTTTCCTTGCACCGCCAGTATACACAGTGGCTTCTGCCTTGGTTATGAGAACTCATTGTTCAAGTAGTGAAAAGTCATAATATTGTGCCATATCGGGTGTGTGCTGCTATAGCCATGTTTGCTTGCAATCCTACCGGCAGTTAATGTAGAAGTTTCTTCCTGTATCTCTGAATAGATAGAAGCTTTCAAAGGAACAATACAAAAGGTAATGGAATACAAATAATAATAGCAGGTAGACACTGTCTTTAGTATTAGTATGTAGCTCTTGGCAGCAAATTAATTCCTGATAAGTTATTAAGCCATAAAGCGTTGAGGATATTTGAAAAGAGAAGTGACTGTACTCTGTATAGGTATACTTTGTTCTCTTTCACAGGTCATCCATTGTAGTGCTGCTGTCAGAGAAAGCCTTTCTGCTATTGTGTTATTCTGACAATTGTAAATGTGATATTATGTAGTTAAAGTTATGGAGAAGGAGAGACGCGGTTGGAAAAAGGTGATCTGTTCTAACTGTACCGAGGGTGCCCTCTGCAGAACGTTACATCGTGTGAGTCTGCAAGGAAGAGCGTTGACTTCTTTTTTCCCTTGTCTTTTTTCTTGCAGCTTAGCAATACTATAAAATAACACATAATTATATTCTTTAAATGCTAATAGTTGTGTTCGTATTGGAAGGGAAGGAGAAAGAGGAAACCGTGAGACTAATAATGGGTAAAATATTAAGTTTACACTAAGGATAACCTATTGTGATTCTGTCATGATACTTCACTGTTGACTGTGATAGATAATTATGATCATGGACAGAATGTTTTATCTTTTGTTATCTGAGGTCCCCCAGGCACATTCGAACTGGCACAAGCTAGATTTAAATACATAATTTTTTTCACAGTACACTTGATACTAATACAAGGTTTTGCACCCAGGTCGTTTCCCTTTTCTCTCTTCAGGAGATGGAATATAGTAGGTTTTAAACGTTGTCGTTCCCTTGAAACATGCCATGAGTGTTGTTAGTGCAAACATGAATCCATGCGTTCAAGTCAAGCTCTTAACTAGACATCTCCCTGACTAGGTGAGCTGTAGATACAGGATTTGGGACAGAAGAAAAGTGAAAAAAAAAAAAGCATAAAAATAGAAGAACATATGGCGAGTGCTTTTAAATTTATACAAAGTACTTTTCCTTCTCCTGACAGTGGAAAGACTTACTTGATACTGCATTAGTAACATGCTTTTATATAACTGAATAAGCGATAGGAGAGACAGGACAAGTTCATGTAGATAAATTGCCTTTTTCCCTTTGACCCAGTGGGTTTTCAAAATCCTTCCCTCCATGTTCATCTTGAAGTAGCAGGACAGGGAGAGAATTTTATTGGTGTTTCTTTACACCTGGAAGGGGAGACACTGGTTTCATATGCAGATGTTCAGACATCAGGTAAATATATTGCCATCAGTAGTTACCAGCAAACAATTTTTTGACAGGATTTTTTTTTTTTCTCCTCACATTTACAATGAACTATTAGGACTTCCCACGTCTTATGTGATGAAACTTGAGATCAGCATTACTTGGTCTTAGATTTTTAACAGAACCCAAGAATCTGACTTAAGAGCGGTTCAGATCATTATGTGTCCGGTAATTTCTAACATTTTAAGTAAATATATGTTGCAAAGGAGCTTTAGTGCAATTTAAAACGATTTTAGTGAAAGCTGAGAAAAATGGCTTCACCACAGACAAGCAGAACATAGAAAACATTCTGTGGATTTGTGTGGATTTTACTTTGTTTCAAACGTTTGTCATCACGGTGCTGGAGCTAGTCTAGAAATAGTTCTTCGGTGGTATTGACACTGCTGTATAGTAGTTGGAGTGTATTTGCAGATTGTGTGTACTAACAATGAAGTAGCAAAAATTGTACTTAAGTTAGAGAAGTACTTGATGCAAAAATACTTGAAGTAAACCCGAAAACATAGGAATGTGACCATAGGTCACCTAGTTCAGTAACCTCTCTCAGAAAGTGGCCATAAATAAAAGTCTAGGGAGAAGGGAGGGCAGAACAAGGATACATGATACATCCAACTGATACCAACAGTCTAACATCTGACTTCACCTCACTAACTTTGCGCTTTGGTTCATTTCTGTGTATTTAGTGACTTTATGAAAAGAGAAGTTAGGGTTTTTGAATGTGTGTAGAACCGCAGCATCCTTCAGCAGAAGTAACTTTGATTAAATGATTTTTTTGAACCAAGTGGTTGCTGCTGCCTTCTGAAGTCTTCTCAATTCTGTACTGAAAGGGACAGGAGAGCCAGTTCCTACCCATCTCCTTCGTGTCCAAAATTATTTGTAGGCCCCAGCTCAGCTATCACCAACTCCGCGTTGTCCTCCCTTCACTCTGAAAACTCCCAGTTGCTGTCTCCTGCCTTTACCAGTTGCTTTCCATGCAGGGACCTTTCGTCCTACATCTGCATAATTGCCTTGACAGGCTTTGGTGAAGGACTTCATCGAAGGGACATGGCTTAAAGGTAGGCAATGTCAGTGCTAACCCCTGCAGACAACAGCAGCAACTTTGTAAGGCGGCACTCTACAAAACTCTTCCCCTTGGCAAGCAAAATAAACTAATGTTAGATTCTTCCCATCTGGGTTTGGAATGTCCATCTCATTCAGATTTTATTTGGTTAGTTAAATTGACTTCACTCTAAGCTCTAATATCTGGCAGCACATCATGACTGTCACACCGTGGTTTATTTTTACTGTACAGTGGAACCTGCATGGGAGTCAAGAGGAGACGAGCGTGTGGAAAGAAACCTCTAATCTAGGAGTGATCTTATAATTTCCCATGTAGCTGAATGTAGACAGTAGGACTTAAAGGTACTTCCATAGTGTGTCTAATCCATTCAGGAAGTCTAAATCAATTAGAAATATTTAGTTATTTCTAGTAGAAATATTTTTTCCTAATATCTTTTCCTAACATTTCTTTTCTGTCTTTTAATTCCACTTTTTCTTGTATTGTGCCACTGGTTGTGGTACTGTTTAAAATGTTCTTCATCTTTTTACATCTATACATCCTCATCGGCATGTGAGGAACTTGAACTGTCTTTGCTACGTTTTATCTCAACTTGTTATAATGAAAACCTTGAATTCTGTGTTTTATTTAAAAAGAAAAGGTCCAAACCACCGTATAATGGTCGGTTTTATAAGAGGTATTTCTGTATGCTTATTTGGTGGACAGCTTTATCAACATTAAGCATGTCTGGTAATTAGAGTTGTTTATAGATAGTTTCAGAGGGTTAAATAGACCTTGTAGAAATACTTTAGAAACAGTTCCATTAAAACCCCGCTATAAAAGTGTCATCAATAAACCTTCCCTTTATTCAGCAAGAATTGCCCTTTCTGAAAATGCTGCGCTATGATAAAATAATTTAAAAGAACAAAGGCTTATCAAAGATTCCCTTTAAGGCTTATCCAAACTTCCCTTAAACAAATGCTTTAGAAATATAAACCTAGATTATCAGCACTACCTCAGGGGCATCTCTGGTGGACTTCTATAATTAAAAAATAGAACCAAACAAAGACCAGACAATGAAGAACAAGAAAATCATATATAATATAAATCGTTTTAGCTCCTAATGAAAAAGGATAGGTATGATAAACTTGTATGAATAGTACACGGGATTTTGTGTTTACCTTGTGCTGAGAAGGACAGAATGACCTCTGCTCGTGACAGCTGAGATTTCCATCTGGCCTTGGCAGGTTTCCTATGTCAAAATCTTAGAACTTAACCGCTTCATTTCACAGCATGGACTAAAGCTCAACCATTACCTTGTCCTTATTGCATTCACTTGGTATAACTGCCCGCAAATACCAATCTTCTCCCTATCTTTCCAAAAGGATCCTAGAGAAGGTGGTGAATTTTTTGTTAATGCAGATAAAAGCTGCAGAAGTGCTCGTAAATACCTGCTTATCTTGTATCGCTTTTAGGCTGGTGTCTTAGTCTCTCATGTGAAGTGCTTATATCAACAGTAAGCCTTCCAGTTTGTTAGGGTGTACGATGAAGTTTTGTGTTCAGTCAGGGATTCTCAAAGATGAGGTATAATTCTCAAAGCAAAGGAGCAATAGAATAGAAATTAGCTCTTCTCTTAATCACTAAAATGCCGTTATTTGAATTGCAGTATTTACACTAGTTGCTGACTAGTGAGACCATTTGAAATATTCTCATCTATTCTTTTCTTCCGTTCTATCTCAATGCTTCCCAGACTGTTTCACTGTCTCAGTTCTCTAGCTGGTGATTTTTCAATTAAGATGTGAAATATTCCTTTTTTGTTACATAGATTTAATTAAAATTCTTTGAAATACAATGCTTGGGTGTTGGGTGTGTGTCTGTTGCAGTTCAGGAAAATTAAACTACTGCTGCCTGTTCTATCATTTGGAGAAAATTCAGGTAATTATTTTCAAAACAAGAAGTATCTTTCGAATCTGGTGCAAAAAGCTTTGGTTATTTATTATTCCTACCAGTCTCCCCTTCCTTGAATAATAAAAATTATTATCTATACTTTTTAAAACCTGCCAATAAATGTGTTTTTGCAGGATTTTTATTTCCTTTTTTTACTGATTTATGAAAGTATCTTCTATGCTGGCATTTTGGTAATTAGTTTTCATATAATTAAATTTTTAATATTAAAACTATGACAGGTGAAGTAGATACAAGGCACTGTTTCTACCTTAGGGTTTCTCTGGCCTTCCAGTAGTGTTGCTTTAAAAGCTGCGAGATCCAAAATACCTCTAAAAATAACACCCATTATTAGTTTACAGTTTCTGCTTCTCCACCAGACTAATACCATTTTGAAGTTTATCATAAGACATAGGAAATGCAAAAAGGAAGAAATATTGAATTTATTCACTTAGTCCATGAAGGTTCATAGCAATGTATGAAGATTAAGAATTATTCCTGAAATTCTTTGGGATGGAATGCCACGCTAAGTATTGGCATTATTTTATTATAATGGAATATTGAGCCTTCACCTCAATGTGACCCATTTCTGTCCCCTGTTATATAAGCAGAAGAATTTGCTTGATGTCAGTTTTTGTTCTGTAGTGAATGATTCAGCCCCTTGATTCCTGAATAGGTTCGCTTCTATGAAAAAACAACAATCCAGAGAATAACAAAGCTGGTATTTTAGAGAACACTGAGTCAAGTCAGTTCAGCAGGTGGAACAAGTGCCAACTGGATATCTTGAACTGCTCTTGAACCCGCTTTTGTTAGCGATGAACACGCATGTTAAACATCTGGATTATCATGTTTACACTTCTGATACGCATTTCTGGGTAATAGAAACTCGGTAACTCTCCGTTTGTCTTTAATTGTGTCATTACATGGTAATGGATTAATGCAATAATAGATTAGTTGTTTAACGCACATCTTACATCCAAGAAATTCAGTATTTAGGATGGTAATAGTAAACACAGTGAAAGACAATTTGTATCCCTGCTATGCTAGGAATGATTCCTCTTTCTTCTGATTTTATGTATTTAATGTTTCTTTACCACAACATCACAATGTGAGGAAAACTGTTATTCTCGCCTTTTTCAATGCCCTGAAATGCAGGAGATCCCATTTCTGTGTGTTCAGTAATATATTTTCCACAGACGTGTTTCAGTTCTCTCCATGGGGTAGTGCATCTGTAGCATTTTAATTACAGCTATGAAGCAGAATTAGTACTTTCACATCTTAGATACTAATCTGTGTAACGTTTCAGTAATATGAAATTGTAATCTAGAATTGTAATGTACTGCCTTCCCTCAAAACAACACAACCGAAACAAATGGAGGAGGGACACAAAATCCAGATCTGTCGAAAGCTGATGTTATTAATTGCAGTGCTGTGTTTATGTGGCAGGTGTGACAAAGCTTGAGAGAATGAATTACAGCTGAGAAGCTTCTGGCCACATCCTTGCTGCTTAGTATTTGGCACAGACCGCAGTGCTGACTTGCAACAGGAACTACTAGGCTCTGGTGGGTTCTCCACTCTGCCTTTGCAGGGTCCTGCGGGGTCTGTGCCTTAATTCTCCTCTGGATAACCTACTAGTACTGTCAGTGAGTGAAAGAACATCCCAGCTTGCATTCCTGTGTTCTCCTTCCTCCAGAGAAGAACGTGCAGAGCCGAGTGGCCAGGTGTAGTTATCTTTGTTTACGTGAAGGCCTTTGAAAATGGACAAGAGAAAGGAGACTGCCTAAACACAACTTGGTGCAAAATGTCCTTAAACTTCAATGATTAGTGTTTAATTATTTAATGACAGTACCTAAAGAGCGTACAGATCAAGTATTTTAAAACTTTGTCAGGATATTCTGCAAGAGCACTGGATAGTAGTAAGATTCAGGTGAGGGATGACTCCTTCTCCTGCTCTTTGCAGTAGGCTACGGTGAAATACTGAAGTTGTTCACATCGTTGCTAGCAGTCTTCATCTTGGTTGTTCAGTAGATGCTTTGAAACTAAATAGCCACCTGCAGCAGACCTGCATAAGCAGAACAAAATCATTTAAGGTCAAATAAAAAAGGAAAGAGTAGTAATTTGGTTTACTTAGTTGACAAAACTAAATAGCAAAACATAAGATGTGATAATTAAATTGAAATTATTTCCAGACTTCATTAACTACATTTATCTCTCTTCATTTTCAAATTGCTCCAAGCTTTTACTTATGTTCCCTTTGGGAGATCACAATTTTTTAAGAAGATCACATCTGAGAGGGATCTCCATTTGCTGAAGTGAGCATGCTTCTGCTGCAAAATCAGGCAATTTTAAAACAGTTATTTGCAAATTGTATGAAAATTACTATATTTGAACCATAAACATTTCTTTCATTTTTCTTTAGAAACTAGTTTTTAGAGAAAGAATTGTAGAAAAATCATGTTGCAAAAGCTTAAACTGTTTTTTTAGTGGGAAGTGGGACTGGCTGTGTGTGCGAGGTGGAAGCCTGCTACCTTCTGCTTGTGTGGGGAATAAAGGAAAAATCATAGGCATGATCTGCATCAAAATCTCTTCTTGATAAATGGTTTAGTAAGCCTTTTCTCAGCATTCAGCGTTTCCTTGGCATGGGTTTTGTGAAACTGCTCTCAGAGTTCCTTTGAGAATCCCTAATACAGGCTACAGCGGCATGTGATTTCAAGAATTCTGAACATAAGCAGGGGAAGAGGGGAAAGGAGGTGATTGCTGCATAAACACATTGCATGAGAATGTTGGGACTGAAAGTAAATGTCACTGGAAGCAGATTGGTTTGGGTCAGAGGCCTAATTAGCCTGTCTTTTTACTTTATTGACATATCTGATATCCTGGTGTGCAAATCCTAATGCCTTTGGAAAATGAAAGGGCTGTGAGAGACATCTCCGCTATCTTTTTCTAGACCCTATGCTCCAAACTATGCTGCTCTGAGAGAGACAGACACTTGAATAAAATGTTGATGCTTGTGGGTTGTGGGAAATGATTGAAAGACAGCTGAAAACTTGTAATTTCAGGAGCTTTGGATCTGGTGCTTGGTAAATTTGAGTATGTGTGTTCAGAAAGAGCTTCTGAACTAAAGCTATCTAAAACTGAACAGTGTGGTCAGAGCGAGCTGCGTGACTCTCAAATCAGAACAGATAAACTTCGTAATGATTTGGTTTTTATGTACTTTCAGAGGTAAATATATCCCACTTTTCCAAAGCTAATACACCAAAATTTCAGCATCTAGCAGTTTCACAGGTGCATCTTGGGATGAATAAATTATAAGTATGAATAATAGAATGAACGTGTGAGAGAGTGATTAAAAAATTAAATTGATCTGAGCTTTGAAGCAGACTGCTCTGCTTTGTGTTTCTAACACACCACGTTTTTTTTCATTTCCTGCTGACACCCCAGGTTAATTTTTTTGCTGGTAATTAACTTGAAAGCTAGATGTCCAACCTAAATATGTATGTATAATTACTGGGTTAGTTACCTGTTCTAAGCAGATAATTTTTTAATGTCTAAATATAACAGTTACTATATATTAACTCTTCTGCACGCCACATGCAGATTTGCCTCCATTCCTTCCACGCAGTAAAATGCCTTTAATTTTTTTTTTTCATGGCTTTAAGTGATAAAAGTATCTCCCAGAAGAATATATTTCTTAGATGTAATAGTAATTGGAGACTATTTATTGTTTTTCCACTATTAATATGGAGCCACAGGGATTTTGTTGAATTTTACTGCGCTCTCAGGAGCGGTGGTTGCATTCAACACCGAAGGGAGAGGTACAGCTTTGAAATGTGAGCTGTATTTTTGTCTGAGAGGTGAAACTTTCCCTGTCTACATGCAACACTTTCTAAAATACTGGAACACTTGCTCTGGAAATAGCAGAAAGAGTACTTTTTCAGCTAGTAGAACCACAATGTTACCACAAAATTCTAGATAAAATTCCAGATACTCTCTTCCCACTTGTTAGTGGACTGCCTGGAAGAAGAAGGGAAGACAAAGAGAGTAAGTTGGAGGTAGAAAAGAACTATATTATTGTCTGTTTGCAAGACCTTATTTCCACTGATACATCACGGTGGCTAATAGAGGTACATTTCCAGCTTTGTGTGCTGGGTAAACAGCTTCTGATCTTAACCTTCATTTGCAAATGTCTTTCTCAACCTTAGTAACTTGGAACAGACACAGTAAGTTAATAATCTCAGTAAGATTTAAATATTATTGTTATTTGATTGTTGTTGGTTAGAAATACAAAAGATACTTGGTATGAAGTGATTAAAATGGCTGTCAAATGCTCCAAGTGAAGAATGTGGGCCTTACAGTGAGAACTAAATGCAAATATCTTTTAGACCTGGTTTATACTGAAAAGACGAGATATGCAAGGGTGGCTGTTTTTTAAGTTAAACAACATTTTCGTGCTGTGGAATAATGGAATTTTAGTCTCCCACATAGAATTTTATTGCCCATCAGCATAACTGTTTAATTTCCGTTCTACTGTTTCTTCTGTTATTCTGTCCTGCAGGCTCTTCAGAATGATAAAATAAATAATATAAATCAAAAACGATGTAATAACAATGATAAGAATTTCCTGAGCATTATTTTGTTCATATTGTTTCTGCTAAAACTATGAAATGCTTTTTGTCTGTGTGTGTTTGCAAGCATGTTTGTCTAAACTAAATTATTCAGGACATAATTAAATAAATTCCCCAAATTCTTTGAGTACTGTTCTGGTAATAGCAGCATTAATAAAGACACTCCCCTACTGCTTTCTTAGTGCCTTTGCTACTCATTTTCCATTAAACAAATGTGATTTCCTGTTTTGCTGAAGATGACAGTCGTAAAGAACAGCATTTGTAAAGCACAAATAGAGAGACACAATCTCTTGAAAGACTTGCCTTAATTTCCACTAAGCTGTCGAACATATCCATGCGGTACCTGCATTAGTGTTAGTGTTTTCAGAATCAGAACCGTAAATAGACAGTGCTTTTTGTGATGTCACGCAAGGATTTTTGTCCTTTGATCGGAAGTCTAGGACTTCCAGAACTTGCAGTTCCCAATATGTGGCCAGAAACTCCCGAGTAACTCACAGTTTTTCATTGTGTAACACTTAGCTTGTTCTATAAGGGGAAATTAAACCTTGGGACTTCATGTAAGCTAAATTAGAACTATTCACTTAAGTATTTTCATTGCTAAGTGTGTTTATGTATATATCCATGTCTCTGTAAATATACACGGGGAGATCTAGATATAAAACACCCGTGCTAGGGTTTGTTGATGTTAAAATTCATTAACTTAGTGAATTGTACATCTGGCTTGCTATGTTTTCTGCAGTGTAAGAAGAGTAAAAGGTCCCAGGAATTACACTGACTAGCAAAGCAAAGATACTAAAATCTGTAACTGCTGAATCGAGCGCTGTGTCTCTGTCTGAGGCAGGTAGAAGGGCAGGCTTTGTAAGACTGGTTTAGCACCTTCACTTTACTGACTCTCTGTTCTGTCAGTTCATCTTTTTTCAGTCCATGCCAAGAGATTATAACTGCTGATGAAATTTATTGACTTGCTGCAACCTCCAAGTAGGCTAAGTCCCTTCCAGAAATAAATCAAAATGAATAGGTGTACTTTTAGATGAATTAACATCAATGTTTCGCAGTAACTTAAAACTAACTGCGTGACTTTGGGCTACGGCTGTCTAGAGCATAAAGGCTATCATGACCTTGACAGAACCAGGGGAATAATGCCGTGTTCCCTGCTGCTTCTAAACACAGATGTGTGTTATAGAGCATTGCCATACAGCAATCAGGTAAATCTTGTTTATTGGTTACCACTGGTTCTTCCTCCAGCTAAATCTTCTGGATGTATTAGACATGGAGGTAGTCTGCATTCATATTTTTCTGAGTTACAATTGATTAGAAGAGTATGAAGAAATTTAAATCTATGAAGTGGAACGTTATTTTTATTCATTATTTGCCTTGATTTATGGCGTCATAGAAAAGCACACATAATTTACTCTGAACCTCCTTGACAGTATTTAAAGTAGCAAGGCACTCCGAACTGGATTGACAGCATACCTCTGAAAAGAAACTCTCCTTAGCCGGCATGCCTCACATAACCCACTAAGGCTTTCTCCAATAAAATTCTGCTTGAAGAGAACATCTAGTTCTTTCCAAATGCCATTTGAAAATGTGAACTTCTGCAGCTTCTCCTGGAGGTCTGTGATCTGGTATTAATGTGCGCTCAGCTAATAAGTCTGGCTTTGATTATCAGGCCGGGATTCCTACCGCAGGATGGGGGAGGCAGGCAGTCGGAGAGGGAGAGGCAAAGCCACAGAGGCAAAGAGTGATCTCATGCAGGAATTACCGAGTGGCCTGTCCCTTTCAACATTATCTTGTATTTCCAGCGTCAGCAACCGAGTAGGGAAGGGAGTATGAGGAAAGCCTTACATTTATAGACTAATAAGTGACAGTATTTGAATCAAACATTGAAATGGCAGAAGAGCCTTTTTGTTTCCCAAGTCTTTCCTTCCCTGCTGAGTACTGTAGTGTTTGCTAAGACCAAGTTCTACGAGATGTGAGAGTGAATATTACTGGTATGTTTTGAAAATTGACTGTATGGGGAACACTGAAGGAAAAGTCCTTAAGCAGATACGACTGCCCAGGCTGGAGGCTCAGACTTTGTTTTTTTTAGCCTTGTGTTATAATATTTGGGCATTTTGTCAAGGCTCCTCAACAGTATTTGTGATGGGCTTCTTACTGTTAGAGAATGATTCCTTTCCTGAAAGACTTTTAGTGAAGTGTCGGTGTCTCTGAGAGCCCTCTTGTTGTAGTTCAACTCAACAACAGAAGCTGTTTCTGTGACTCCCAGACAGTGTCTTAGTTGAAGGCTGTGTTGCCACATTACTTGAGACTAAAGCGTGATGAATTTTTGGAGATATTTACATGCTTCACAGGCAGTGCATTGCAGTGAACTACAAGTATGTTAAAATATCCTGATCAGCACCTTTGGGGAGAGGAGAAAAAAAGAAAAAATACTGTTTTGCTGCTGTCTGTAAAATCTTGAGAAATTCTGGCTCTGACCGACTGTAACAGGAGAAAATGTCCTGATGTGAGGGTTGCTTAACCATTAAACAGGAGAAGGTAAATGCACTAGCTTCTAATTTTTGAACAGTTTATGCTGTGCTGTGAATTAACATTTGTAGTCTTTTCCATCACACTAGATTTATCATATTTGAGGCGTGGTTTTAAAAGCCCCTCTGGAGAAAATAGAATTTGTTCTCTGTTGCCTGCACATTCCACTAAATGCTCATTATTTATAAAATTCTATAGGGTTTTTCTACAAAAATACTATTGATCTTTTGTTATAGAGTGCCAGCACTTTGATTCATGGTCCGAGGTGTAAGTGTCTCAGATCCCACTCATTGTAACTTGACTATCCAAGGTGGCAGACTAGGAGATCATCTAAGAAGGAAAGTTTATTCTTGTAAACACCCCTTCCTGAAAATATGGTAACTGGCAAAAGCATAGGACTTTGCTCTTGTAGCTTTGTAGAAATACAAATTTCTTGTGTTGTAACAGTTAATGTGGTGAGAACTGGTACAGGTTATTTTTAGGAAGTTTTATGGAAATAGCTAGAGAATTTCTTTAGCAGGGAACTGAATACACACATACAAAAATGCGTGGCCTGTGGATCACAAACTGGCACCACACGAGTCTACTGCAGTCCCTTTCCTAACGAGGGCTGGGATCTTCATCCTCTGTGATGATGATCAATGTGGCTTAATATTTTTTAAAAATCTTCTGCAGTATTTGGGACTAGCCGTTGCTGGGAAGAATCCAATATGTTTTGGGGTTGGCATTTATTTGTTTGGTTTGGCTTTGATTTTGTTCTTGCCACACAGTAGTGGAAGGCTGCCTGCCTGTACTGCATTTTTACGTGCTTTTATGCGTTAGTATGACTTCTTGTTCATATTAAAAAAAAAAAAAAAAAAATCACACCTTCCTGCCATTTAATCAAGAGGAAGGAAAAATGAGAGAACGTGCAAATCTTCTGAAAGGTCAGTGATCCCTCTGTGTAAAAAGTCCTATTTCTGCCATAACGTAGCCTCTCTGTGGAGCAGTGGGGGAATGATAATTTCATTCTCCTTAATACTCCCCATTTTAGTGGGCTTATTACTGTTGGAAAATGATTCCTACCCTGGAAAACTTTTAGTAAAGATAGGTTTATATTTAGTGCCATGGAAGAAATGCCAGTAGGGCCCTGCACATGGGAGAATAGAGCATAAAAATAATGTATTCATGCTACGGGTCTGTGGAAGGAGGTAGTATTAACCAGAGAGTTAACAGGAGCAGTGATAGGAACCACAGTGACCACCAAAGGTTAAATATTTGGAGACTCTTTGGAGAACAATGAAAACTCAGCTTCAGAAAAGCTGAAGTTGTTCTTTTGACTGGACAGCCCCACATGTGCATCAGAGAGCTTGAGATTTTTTTTACAATTAGATAATAACGCATGTAACTAAATGTGATGCAGAGCTGATGGGATGTGAGCTGATACTACCACACAGGAGTGAGATTTTGGGGCTGTGGTAGTTGTATAAAGCAGAGAATTCATTTGAGAGATTACCCTGGGGCAGGGTACAGAGGAAAAGTGGGGGCGAAATCCAGAGCTGTGTTCACTGCCCTCAGAAAACTCGTGTGGGAATGCTTGAAGAGTATCTGTGGAGGACAGAAACACGCAAGTTAATAATGATAAGGTACCATGACAAAGAGGGTGGCTGATGGGTGTCGGCAGTGACTGACAGGTCAGTTAGGATAAAACAAGTATCGATTCTGAAGTGTAACCAGTGGGATATAATTAGCGACTTTGTTGAAAGCAGAGTCAGGGCAGTGCAGGGAGCAGAGGCAGGGTTGTTGGAGACTGTCTGGAATGGGGTTGGAGAGCTTGTTTCCCAAAGAGCAACTGTAAATAGTTCATTCAATAAGTACAGGGGATAAAAAGAGAAGAAAAATGGGGTGGTAGTTGGAAAGATGAATGGGAAAGACAGATTACCCAAGAGTAAGTTTTATAGAAGATGGGAGCAACTACAACCTGAATTTTAAATAATAAAACCTGAGATGCCTTGAACCAGTGCAGAATTGAGATTTTACAGATGGGAGGCCTCAAATAACAGATGTAGCGGCAGTGCTGTGACAGGCTGCAGTGACATGAAGCTTGCTCAGAGCAGTTCACTGTTACTAAGCATAGGGGTATTGCTTGGGGTATCTTCTATGATTTCATTAATGCTTCAAACAGAATTCTAGCTAATGGTCATTAGAAACATTATTAATATAGTTTGTTGTCAGCTACACTAGTTATTTTTATGCAGCTTTGTTATAAAACTCACAGTTCCAGTTTTCAATACATAGGATTTGTTTCATGAAGAATTTATGAACAGTCAACAAAGATGACTCGATGCTCTCTTCAGCATTGTATAGACTCGTGATGTTGGTAATCTTTAAATTATGTAATGCAAGGATATTTTTAGTTCCTCTGAATTTTTGCATTATATTATGTCATATATTTACTGTGCATTATAAATAACAAACAACAGAGGCATAATTAGTATTAATAATGCCTTTGCTAACTGCTTACTGGATCTGTTTAGATTGTTAGTAGAAAGAAACAAACATAGCCACTTATATTCTCTTTCAGTTAATGAAATTAAAACCAAGTTTTTAGGTTCTGCTGAAGTTCCATACCTCGTCACTCGGGTGGGTTGAGTTTGCTTTTCCACCTTTTTGACTGATAAAGTCATGGAAGATCCTTATTGAAATACACAGTTGAAGGCAAAGTATTATGTCTTTATTGTCTTGCTTATCTGCCATTAATTGCAGTCAGTTCTTACCTAGCTTACCCTTTGAATAGCCATAGGACTCATGTATGTGTGTGCTGCTGTGTTCACAAATTGAATTAGTTAACGTATTTTGGAAGATGCTTTGAAGGTGTATATAAAACATGCATTTATACACAGAATCATCTCTGTGTAAGATACAGTCTTAGAAATCATGGCAGTAGAACTGAGCCTGTTAGATTAGCTGCGTAACGTGAACTGTGCAAAGAAGTGGCAATGAACTTGCAGTTACTGTTAACTTAAGGTATCCATTACAGGTTGCTTTGAATGTTTTAAATTAAATGTTAGCTTTCTAAATTAGGAAAACTCATGGAAAATTTCTGCTGTGGTAACTGCATGAGAAATACTTCTCTCTACGCCGGCGTTTTCATAAATTCAGAACTTTTTAGATCAATATAGGTTGCAAATGCCTGAATGGCTTTTGAATGCTTCAGTTAGAGTTCCTCTCCTCCTCTTCATCTGTTTTTGCTTTGTCTTCCTGTTCTGAACTTTAGATTTTAGAGACAGATTGAAGAACAAAGACAGTAGTTGGGTATGAAACAGAAACGGTTAAGGTGCATTAGATCTGTTTTAGGTAGGATTCTTCTGTTTGTTTAGGTGTAGATGTTTTCTTGCTGCATTATCTATATGGTAAGGAGCGCTGCTGAAACTGATGTGGACCAAATGTTTCTTTCCTTCTGCTGACATGGCTAGTCACATACTCCTTTTATGAGATACTTAATCTATTTACGTCTCGGTTTTGAACAAAATGTTCTGTGATGGTTGCTGAGCCACAGGTTGTCACTTAACAGATTACTGGTAACTCCAGGGAAAGGATAAGTCAAAATGGATGTTGTATAAAGTTGAGTTTGGAATGAATTCGGAATGTACATGTTGAATTAAAAAGAGTGCATCACCCTGTCTATTGAAAAAGAGACCTTAATGATACGAATTTCCAGTAACTTCGGGTTTCTCTTCACTTTTTCTGTATAGAGGTATTATAATAGTGGACTAGTTCATTAACGGTGAATTGAAAACAAAGAGTCGTTTCTCACCTTGGCTGATTGTATAAATGAGGAAATTTTTCTTGTTTTGGAAGCGTATACTCCTTATATCTCTATTATAGTCCTTGTAGCTCTGACTGGATTTAAGGAAAAACTTTTTTATGATGAGGGCAATCAGACATTAGAACAGGCTGCCTGGGAGAGGTTGTGCTGTTTCTTTCCTTAAAGGTTTCAAAACCAGACTAGATAAAGCTCTGAGCAACTTGATCTGACCATCAGTTGACCCTGCTTTGAGCAGGAGGTTGGACTAGATGATTTCCTGAGGTCCCTTCCAACCTGAGTTACCCCTTGGTCCTGGTTTTGTTCTAGTGTTCTCACTTTAAAAGAATTGGTCATTGAAATTTTTTTTGAGCCTCTTTGAATTACAGTTGGTTTTAATTTGCCTTTAATATTGTGGAGATCTCCCTGGAATCACTGGAGATCATATGGAGGTGAGAAAGATAGATCTGCATGCTGTTATCACACATTTACACAAATTAAAAAGATTAATTTTATATACAATCTCTGATGGATTGTGTCTTATTTTAACTATGCAGCCTTCTTTTCAAAAATGTTTTGTTCAAAGGCAGTCAATAGGTTCAAAATGTTTAGTATCGATTGGATTATCCCTGGTTTCCTGTCTTCATCCTCGCTTGTGCAATAAAGTAGTGCGTAAGCCGAAATTAGCAATGGTTGTTATTAATTCTCTCTTTAAATCCCTCAGCATTCTCTCTGGCCCCATTTAATAAAAGCTGCAATAGTTGAACGGTAAATATTGTATAAAACTTTCATATCTGAAATGAATTGCCTTCAGGCAAATCACAGAAGTAAGATGATATTTTGCAGTGTTGTATATTAAAATAAATACACAGCTAGTTAGAATAAGAACATTTCCTTGGAAGTAGAGCCAAAGAATGTGAAACAGAGCTTTAATTTGATTAAACTTTGTGTGTTTTGAAATACATAACATTTACCAATGTTTACCTATCCCACTTTACATTCAGAGGCGAAGGAGAGTTTCACATGCCTCAGTTATATTTGTAATTTAATATTGAACTTCCAGAATAGATCTCACCAATTCTTATCTGTTTATGTGGATTATATTTCCAAAGTCAGATGTATCCTGGACAATAAAGCCACAGAAAGATGGGGGGAAAAAAGTGAAAATCTGATTTCCAGAAAACTGCAGTCTCGTCACGTTCTGTTTTGCTTTCCTCTGTAAATTGTATTTAATTTCTTTAATCCACTGGAGGAATAACTTGGCAAAAATAATCACCTGTGTGAGGAAAAAAAGCTGAACTCAAGTAAAGTTAACACCTTAGTGACAAAGAGCTTCCCTCTCTTGTTCTCTTTATCCTCTCCTTCATTCAGATGAAAACTTCAGTTCATTTAGATGCTGTATTCCAAAAAAGTCACCTCTGGAGTATCAAAAGGTGCTTTGCACTGGAGCAATCTAACCTTTGTTAGAGAAATAAGCTTGTAAAAGGAACTGCCTTGCCTGTTCACAGTTACATGCATTTAACAGTTTCCCATTGTACTTCAGATACAGTTCTATAATCTTTTCAATTACTAGAGATTGGTCAAGAATCCATCAGAGTTTCTTTGGAAATACCTATATTCTAGGCATATTTTATCTACATTATCACAAGCTGTTAAAATCCTTCACAAGTCTGGACAGAATTCTTTACAAATAACTATCAAATACTTTCCATTTCCTTTGCACAGTTACAAATTCCCTTTGGAATCAAAGGTTATTCTTCAGAATACTTTTTTTACACTTTGTCAGACAGTGTGAATCTTTAAAATGTATTGCCTGGCAAAGATTGTAATACCATTTCAAAATATTTTGAAATGTTTCAAACACACAAACACAACCGCTAACATATGATGAAATTTTGAATGAACCTGAGCTACGTAAACATGTATTTGCTGCAAGGCTTGCTCCTCTTACACATCTCTCTATCTACATGTTCTATAAAACACAAGTATGGCAGCGAGAAGGTCCAGCAAGAGCAGAGAAAATGCTTCTCAGCAATTAATGGGCAGCAGCAGCCATTAGATCATAAACTTTGTGATTGAAATTGCTTATTGTGAAAGAAAAGTGTAGATAGTCCGTAATTCCCTCAGTGTAGCAAACTGTACATTAAGTTTGCTTAATATTTCCCATTTTAATTCCCTTTTCTCCAGTTATTTGTGAAGGTAGAATTGTTCAAACATAGGCAGTCTGTGTTAAGTAGGAAAGTTCTGACAAACACATCACACATACTAGAACCTCAAGCACATCTCTTAAAGTCGCTAGAGAGAAAAGAACATACTAGGCTAGTTCACTACTCAAAAATCCAGTATGAAAATACTGTTTAGCTAGGGACTTCTGTCACTCTTGCTATCTGAACTTGTAATTACATGAGGATTGTACATGATACTCAAGTTATCTTTCTCTGTTTTGTGTATTAATTTTCTCGATAAGCCTATTTTGTAATTTGTCATCCACAATCCCACTGAAGTATTCTTCTCCTGCCTCCAGAGCATGCACTCACAATGATTTTTTGGGGGGGCGGGGGGTGCTGCAACCTACTGTCTAAATTCCTCATTTCTGATAACTGCTGTGAAATATTATGACCCAAATGTGCTTGTAGAGGAGGCCTCTGAAGAAGATATTGGAGCAAAAGGGATATATCAAGCCTTCCCAGTTGTTAGTTGACTGCACAAGACCGTATTATTAAGATTAATGTCTCCACAGAATCCCCCCCCACCCCTTCTTTGCTCATTTAGCTGTGTCTGTAGTGCCCTGGGAAAGGCAGTGGCAGGATGCTTGGAGTGTGCTCTTCAAGGGCAAACGTTATGTCGCTCCTGGAATCCCACTCTGCACATACAAAGTTCCTGGGAGATCTGGAGATCTGTTTTTAATGGCATTAATTTCTTTTCTCATTTTAGCCACCAGAATTGCAAGTAGGTGGAAGGGGAGATGAGTTTGGTTTGTAGCTTAGTTCAGCAACCAAGTGGGACTGTGTGTGCAGCTCCTATGAACTGGTGAAACAAGAGTGTGAAGGATAGAAGCTATATTCTTCTGGTGCAGTACTTTCTGTGGTGATACCAGGTTTGCCTTTTGGAAGTTACATATTTCCACAGGAGAAATCTGCATTTCTCATTTGTAGAAACCGTAGAATTATGTGTACTTCAGAGAAAAAAGCAAAGTTAGTCCTAACTCTCAGTGATCGCGCCCCTTTGTTAGCGCAACATGGAAGCCTAATTTGAAGGCAGGAAACAATTCTACTAAGGAAGGTAACATATAATTCTGCATTGTTAATTATTGATGCAGAATGGTATTTTCAGCAATAATTTCTTCAAAATTCAGTAATAGAAAGCAAGTAGCTTTTCCCTCGTTTTCCATGTGTGTCAAAGGATGGAGGGAGGAAAAGTTTATCTTGAACCCTGATGACCCTTCCTGAGCTCAGTAAACACGGAACACTACTAAAATGCTCTAAATGAACGTTTGCATGTGTATGTTTATTGATCACATTGAAGAGATAAACAGCTTTCACTTTAGAAATACACATCACATTAAATGTGTGCTAGGAAGAAGTGTTCCCTAGAAAGTGCTGTTCTCACTGTAGTAGAAAAGGTTTTCCTAGTTGGAAATTCACTTTCACAGGGTTTTTTCTGTTTGTTTGTGTTGAAGAAAACCACGGACAAATATGCACTGGCAAACCAGAAAATAAACCAGAATACTTCTTGTATTCATGCTCTTTTCTTCCTTTTTAAGGCAAAACTTTTGATGTAATAATTGTAGCTGTTAATGAAGAGATGGGGTTAAAAGAGCTGTAGCATTAAGCTGGCTAGTAACTAATGAGCCCAAAGCAGGAACAACCTATTTCTGTCTTGCAGCCTCATCGTTTTACCCTATTCCCTGCATTTCCCTATGCAGGCCACGCCTGCTCTACCTGTCTACATTTTAGGTGGAAATTGTTTGTTTGGACAGGTCTGAAGTACCAGCAGAAGTATTACCGAGACTCTGAACGTACCTCCCGTTCCTGCTCAGACAGCGAGTGTGGTGGGAATATGGTTGCATGGGCTTTGTGTTGAGCAAGAACACTGGGTTTTGAAGTAGGTACACCGAGTGTGCAGAAACCTGGGGCGTTAGTCGCGTTTCAGATGTCTGCTTGGGTGCTAACTGCTATGGCGACACTAATACTAGTCACAGAAACATCTTCACGAAGCATCTCCCTGGACTAGCAAGAGTTACTCTGAGCAGCCAGAGCTGGCTCACGCCGTGTGGAGGCGGCTGCGTTCTTGGCTCTGCGCTCGCACTGGCCACCCTGGGCGTGTTCAGGAGACTCGAAGGGAGAATCTCTGAAGTACAACATTAAGCAATTCTTAAGTGAACTATCATGGGAGTATCTTTGCCAAGTGTGATTTACTGTCAAAATATTATTCCAAGTGTTGATCAGTATTGCTGATTTATGAACAAGTGCTAAGGTTTACATTCCAAATTTCTGATTTATAGAATGTGACTTGCAGGACAAGCGAGTGATTTATTGTAGCGAAGCTATATTACAGTTATGTCAGTAGTGCTGTTATAAACTCCTGGTTTCAGAGATTTATAACTTGCCTATAAAAATTGCTCTAATTGAAACTGTTTTCTTTCAATTGCCTGGCCACATTTAAAGGCCTGGGAAAGGCAGAAAAAGAGTGACTTCAGTGTGGGTCTGATACTACACATGGGATTAAGAATATTTTTGTGTTTTAAAGTGTTGAAGATGCTTAACATATGATATTCCAGAAGATTTCATGCTTCTACTGCTTCTGTCTCTCCAGAGATCCAGTGATTACCCTAGACCAAAGTCCAGCAAGTGATTTTTATTCATGAGTGTCCTTATGAATTCTCTGCAAATGTAGTGTTAATCCACCCTGAGAAGTGCTTAATTTGCACAAAAAGCTGTGCAATCATTGTCTTGAACTGCCAAACATTTGTTTCAGCATTAGCTTGTTTCAGCCTGTTCCATGTGTGCTTCCATGTCTCTGCAGAATTCCATGTGTGTTCCAGCAGTTTCAGAAGGCAGCTCCGAGGTGGTGGCTTTGGGCAGTCACCGGAGGGGACAGTCCTCCCAAGCCTTTTGCAAAAAATCTGGACAGCAGGCAGCAATGAACATGACCCTGTGTTTAATTTTTAAGGGAGCATCTGGCTTTACCTTTTTTGTCGGTGTGGTTGTAATTCTGGCAATTAATTATCATATTTGAAATGTAATCCTAGATACCAGCGAGTGGAGACCAGACTGCCTGGCCAGACTGATAAAAAAGTTTGCAGTGCTGTTTGCAGATACAAGAATCCCCAGCCCTGCTTTCTGCTCCTGTCTTATCCCCAAGAGTAATTGTTAGAAGGTGATAAAAGTCTTGCACAGGCCAAAGATGAGGATAGATTAAACTGTCTCCTAGAAAATGTGTCCCTCCCTCTTTAATTTGTCTTAGTGACTTGGCAAAGGTGCGGGTGGGGCTAAGTCATTTGGGGAGTGTAGAAGAAAGTTAAATGGCCCCGCGTATAAAAGAGGTTTAATACTGTTTGTTGTTTGCTTATGTGTTGGTGAAGGTGGAGAATATCTTACTGAAAAGGCTGAGAAAGAACAGTAGGAATTGAAGGTTTTTTAGTATTCAGCCAGTAAGTCAGTTAAATTCGTTTCTTGGATTTTGAGGGGGCAGTTACTGAAATGGAGATCTGAACAAGACATGAAAACAAATATCTCTTGTGAATTTGGCATGCCCACTTGCTGGAGGCAGCGAGGCCAACAGATTGCTTCAGGTAACATTAATAAACCCAACAGCACATTTGTTCTTGGCAGTGCAGGCACAGAACAGGAGCCATGTTGCCATAGGAGGTTCAGGGGATGACATTTCTGTTGGAATCGTTAACCCCGTAAAATAAAGTAACTGCTTGAAGCATGTCGGGAAAACTTTAGCTCAATTCTTGACAAATGTCCAAAAAGAATACGGAATGGTGGGATTTATCAGAAAAGGAATAAAAACAATTGGGAGCATTGTTAAAGCTCTTTTGTAAGTCTGCAGTGTCCTTGCATTTTTGGGTACTTCATGTACCTCTGTTTCGTGCCATTTAGCAAAGAACGTGGTATAATGAAAGCGAAGGCAGAGAAAGCTGAAAGGTGTGCGGGATGTTTTCTGTACAAGGATTAACGATACACACCAGGATGCTTCAACCAGGAGAAGGGATGGCTGAGACACGCAATAGAAGTCTCCAAGTCATGCATCACATAGAGAAGACCTCTTGAGAATGACATTCACTGTCTCTTTCCACACGAGAAGTACGGCATGGCACCTGGAGTTAGCAGGTGCCAGGCTCGGGAGAGATTATGCTCAAACGGGGGAGCTCTGCCACAAGAATATAGGTCAGAAATAGTGTATGCAAACCCTTAGAAATCTCTTTGGAGCTAACTAGTATCTTCTGGCTGAAAAACTCCTTGCCCTGCAAGTCCCTCGAAGTTGAGATATCTATTATAGGGAAGTATCATTGCATACTCACCTCGTTTTCCAGCCACAGGGCCAAATAACGGTGTGTGTCTGCAGTCTGCGACTGCTGAGGACAGAACAGAGGAACCTGTACCTCTGACTCAGTGCTTGTGTACTTATATTGCAGTTCTTGGTACGCTTCAACAGGATCAACGCATGCAGTAGCAAAGTGGTGGGAAGGTTGAGTTGACCAGCAGAAATGTTTGTTACTTCTGGATAATTTTCAGTGGTTTCTTTCACATGGTCTTTTACTTTTTTAAATTGAGATGGACTTTTAGGATTAAAAGCTAGCTGCAGAATCAGAGATTTTTTGGTTTAAGTCCCAAACAATTTTGTGTTCTCCGAAAGCTTTCCAAAATGGAAACTGCCTCGTATTGTGTAGAGTGGCTCAGGAACTCTTACTGAAATCTTTCCGTTGACACTTGGCTTCGCTGATCTCTTGCGTGTGGGAGTGAATGGCGTTGCTTTTGAATCTAACTAAAAGCTATGCTCGTTGGCAAAACTTCTGAATTGTTTTCGCTACACTTCTCTCAGTTTGGGGAGTATCAAAAATGAAGTTCACCATTCTCTAGTGCTGCTATCATGTGAAAATGCGTGCTTAGGTTTCTTTACCCGTTTCTTCTGCTGGAGCGGATGCAGAGAAGGGCAGCGAAGCTGGTGAAAGGGCTGGAGAACATGCCCTTTGAAGAGCGGCTGAGGGAACTGGGCTTGTTTAGAGAAGAGGAGACCGAGAGGAGACCTTATTGCCCTCTACAACTACCTCAAAGGTGGTTGTAGCGAGGCCAGTGTTGTTCTCTCAAATTAGTAATGATAGGATGAGGGGAAATGGCCTCAAGTTGTGTCAGGGGAGGTTTTGGTTAGATATTAGGAAGAAATTCTTCACTGAGAGGGTAGTTAGGCACTGGAATAGACTGCCCAGGGAGGTGGTGGAGTCACCATCCCTGGAGGTGTTTAAAGAACGAATAAATGCAGCGCTTGAGGATATGGTGTAGTGGTTAGAGAGATGGTAGGAGAAAGGTTGGACTTGATGACCCTGGAGGTCCTTTCCAACCATAATGATTCTGTGATTCTTCCATCAATGGAGCACATATGGTTATAGCTAGTTAGCTTCCCATGACTGTTTTGGTAGTTAATTACTTGGTAAATAATGAACTGTTAGCGGACTGTAAGTCTTAACTCGAAAGAAATGGTTGTTATTTCTTAATAAGATTATAAGGATCTTGCCAAGAATGAGTACCAGGGCCTTGTGTGCATCTGACAGAGGCCAATTCTGTTATCAAGTTAACATCAAGCCAAGGTTCCAAAGCAGATTCTTCTCTTTATCCTTATAAATCAATGTCATTTCCTCAGAATTCCTCATTCTGTTTGGGAATTTGTTTGTTGCTATTTTCTATCATCCAGGCAGAACCTGAATATGCCCTATCTGGTCTTTTTTAATGGGGGCTTAACCTCACTTTCTAAAGGATACTTAGTAATAGGCACTTTGTGCCAGAAGCGTTTGATGGTATAGACGAGGCACTCTGAAAAATGTGTGCTATAATTTTCAGAGTCAATCAAGGAGGCTGGAATGATTATTGCAAGATGTAGTGAAATCAATGCAGAGAAACATTTTATGTTTCATACTTCATTTAGATTGATCGCAGCGTGCTTCATTGAATCCTGTGCTGTGCCATAGAATTGTCTTTCACTGGAACTTGCCAACTAGGCAGACAAATCACTTGGAAACGTCAGGGTTTGAGAATCTTTTTTTCATTTAATGATTTGCATAGGAATCATTTGGAATGGCTGTCCCGAGCTGCTGCTTTGCAATGTGGGTAGGGTTTTCAGCAACCATAGCCAGAGTAGAATGGAACGGTCACTTTCTAAAGGCACTTTTGGGAAGATTGCTGTACTCCAAGCGATACCAGTCGTGAAATGAACCTCTGCATCAAGCTCACAAATTCTGAGGTTTCTTATTCTATTTTAGGAATGAAAAAGCCTCTTCTTTAATGTTTCTTGTGGAGGTCACAAGAATGACCGATGTAATAAAGTCTACTAATAAAGAATCAACTATCTAGCAACTCTTTGACATGTCTTGTATTTTTGATTTGATGTCCATATTGTAATAAAGTACTAGCTTGGGTTATGTCAACCAATTAAAACCAAGATTGTGACCGAATTTGATCTCATTTGTTAGTGACATCAAAATTCTTTTTTTTAATCAAAAGGAAGTCACATCTTGGTTAGGTGAGTTAGAAGCATATTCTATAACCATTTAAAAGTTAATCATTATTCTAAATTCTTAACTTCTACTTCACTTCCTACAGGTTATAACCCCTTTTTCTGATTCCTTTTGTAGTTCTCACAGTCGCCGAACATTCATATAGCAGCGTTACTGAAAAAGGGTAGTACTGCTTTATTAAAGTTCAAGTTAATTGTCAAAGGATAGCTAATTTAAGCACTATCATTATTATTTTACTGTGTGCTTTAAGAGTTTGTTACTAACAGGGTAGGTGGAATAGGACTGGAAATCCAATTTTTTTTTTTTCATCCACTGTTAATAAAAACCCCTCTTAAAGTACACAGTAAGCCATTGTAAATGGATTGTGAATTGTAATTGCTTATTTGCAAATCCACTATAAATGAAATTTAGTTTTTGGTTTATTATACTCTGATGATGTTTATTCCACTAATCACACTATGCCACTAATCTGAGTGATTTTTAGATTTGATAAGTCATTAATCCCATAGCAGACCGTGTTTGATAAGGCATCTCTGCCAGTATATTAGGGGGATTATTTTCCTTAGCCACAAATCATTGGAATCACAAGATGAGCTGTCTTTAGAAGAAGCAACGAAGCTGAGTTTCTCAGCTGTTGATGGTGGTGCAAATAACCAGCGGCAAAACACAGGGAAAGAATAGAATAATAATTTTTTTCTTTCTATTGTATAGCTGTCCAGGTGGAAATTGCCCCTGCTCTATTTGATGGAAATAAGTAATGGTTTCAAATTCTTGTGTTTAGAGGTTTTACAGCTACTTTGTAATTGGTGATTCATAGCTAAGTCTATATCTTAGTTAAATGGAGAAGAAACAAAATATATGATGTCCCTTCCAAAGATGAAAAGTTCCTACAAGAAATGTAAATCTACAAATCTTAAACATCACCAGTATGGCTTGTTTTCTGAATGTACATCACACGTGTGAGTTTGTGTGTCATAGTATGTTACATGAACCAATTGTTCTTGTAAGAACCCTCATTGTAAGTAAATTTGGTGCAGTTTTGTAACATTGGAGACTAGTTGTCATGGAAACGCAAAGCTCAGTGATGGTTTTCAATAGTGCTGATTGGTTAGAAAAAATATTTTGACACCTTGTTATTTTCATCTTGAAAACTTGGTTAAAAAACATCTTAACATTGTTGTGTAAAGTCAAGAGCATAACACAGGAGAGGCAGTCATTTAACGCAGCTGTCATGATAATATATTACCTTCTTACTACGATTTTTAAAATGGATTATTGTTGCTATGGCATCAGATAACAGGAAAACCCACCATGACTGCTGGAGTACCTTCAGCAAAATGGTGTAGTTTGATTATTTTGATGGAGGAACTATTTTACATATGCCCCACTTTTTATATCTAGCAGTTTGTGTTGTGTTCATCTTCCATGCCCCATGTTCGAATAGAACTAAAGGAAAGGGGATTCTTTCCATTTACTTTGTTATCCCACAATTTCCAATGCGATTCTTCACATAATTTCACTACAGTTGCTTAATAGAGACCTAGCAAATATGTAAAAATGACTGAGCTTAACCTCTTTCTTGTCAAAATGCAGTGAGGTCACGTAACTTGTGGTTGCTGTGTCTATATTTACTGAAGGTCCTTTCAGCTCTTTCCCAGTTTTGTCCTTCAGCATTTTATAGTTGATGTAAATGACTGGAATTCCACTGACCTAATAAAATCATTTTGAATTAAAGGACGTAGAAATTGTGCTGAAATTCATAGAGCTTGAAATTTGACTGTGGTCCATTGAAGCCCAGGCGCTTATTACATGCATTTTTTTTTATTTTTAGAATTGCAGTATAAATATCTGGAAATTAGTAAGAGGATGGCTAGAGCTCAGTGTTGTCTCTAGAGAAGTGAGCTCGAGCAATTCCCATGGTAGCTCTGCAGGCTTTAGTAACCACACTTATAGCAGGAATCCAAAAGTTAGCTATGAGATTAGATTTATTTGCTTTGGAGGTTTTGATGTGATCGCTTGGTAATGTGCCATTTTGTATAGTAGATTGGTTAGCCTTACTCTTGTTCTCCAGGAGCACAGAAAAATGAGTTTTCAGGCGGTGGTTGTGTGGCAGAGCTTAGAGAGCGGGTAAGGTGTCCATCTGCTCTCCTGTGCTCTTGCCTTACCCGTAGGATCAGAAGGACTAGCCCATGAAGAGCACTGAGACTACTCAAGGACCACAGAACCAAGTCCAGTTCTTCAAAGCCATGTCCTTCTCAGCAGAAGTATCATCACACTGGAAAGGAAGCCCACTCTCATGTTGCAGCAAAATCATCTGTATCTGGAAGGTGCCTCTTTGTGCCCTATTTTACAATAATCACATTGTAAAATGTTTTCAGACTTTCTCTGGATTCTTTGAAAGATGTAGCACTGGGCAGATTCTTTTTTCCTAATAATTTGTAGTCCAAGGAGATAGGTCTTTAGATACAAAAGCCTTTACTCAGAGGTTAGTATATTGGCTACAAGAAAACAGAAGGTGAAATATTTGATACGGTTTTGTATTTTCACAATATCCCAGTTAGCCATAAGAAATACTTCATCCTTTCTTTTATGAATTTCCCATGTGTGATGGGCTAACCTTTGCAGAGCACCAGGTGCCCACCAAGC